>CAKAOJ020001181.1:0-47500 GCA_916701645.2 Sebastolobus alascanus
TTAAAATTTGTTTATTGATGTAAAGTGTTAAAGAGATTTTATTTTACAGTAGAGATACAGTAGAGACACAGTAGAGACAAAGCAGAGATACAGTAGAGACACAGAAGAGATTCAGTAGAGACACAGTAGAGACACAGTAGAGATACAGTAGAGATACAGTAGAGACACAGTAGAGATACAGTAGAGATACAGTAGAGACATAGTAGAGACACATTAGAGACAAAGCAGAGATACAGTAAAGACACAGTAGAAAAACAGTAGATATACAGTAGAGACACAGTAGAGATACAGTAGAGAAACAGTAGAGAAACAGTAGAGATACAGTAGAGACATAGCAGAGATACAGTAGAGATACTGTAGACACATAGTAGAGATACTGTAGAAATACAGTAGAGATACAGTAGAGAAACAGTAGAGATATAGTAGAGATACAGTAGAGATACTGTAGACACATAGTAGAGACACAGTAGAGATACAGGAGAGACAAAGTAGAGATAGAGTAGAGATACGGTGGAGACACTGTAGAGATACAGTAGAGACAAATTAATAACAAATAACTGTATTAAGTTAAGGAAGTTAACATATCTTTAATTTATTTCTAAAATAAGAGTTGTACAATTAATTTACACAACAGACCAATATTTACTTTATTTTATTTTATTTTATTTTATTTTATTTTATTTCATTTTATTTTATTTTATTTTGGCTACTGATATTTCAGAGCCGTGGTCGGGGCCATAGATGCTAATTTACTGATATTTCAGAGCCGTGGTCGGGGCCATAGATTCTAACTTACTGATATTTCAGAGCCGTGGTCGGGGCCATAGATTCTAACTTATTGATATTTCAGAGCCGTGGTCGGGGCCATAGATTCTAACTTACTGATATTTCAGAGCCGTGGTCGGGGCCATAGATTCTAACTTACTGATATTTCAGAGCCGTGGTCGGGGCCATAGATGCTAATTTACTGATATTTCAGAGCCGTGGTCGGGGCCATAGATTCTAACTTACTGATATTTCAGAGCCGTGGTCGGGGCCATAGATTCTAACTTATTGATATTTCAGAGCCGTGGTCGGGGCCATAGATTCTAACTTACTGATATTTCAGAGCCGTGGTCGGGGCCATAGATTCTAATTTACTGATATTTCAGAGCCGTGGTCAGGGCCATATTATTCTAACTTACTGATATTTCAGAGCCCTGATCGGGGCCATAGATTCTAATTTACTGATACTTCAGAGCCGTGGTCGGGGCCATAGATTCTAACTTACTGATATTTCAGAGCCGTGTTCGGGGCCATAGATTCTAACTAACTGATATTTCAGAGCCGTGGTCGGGGCCATAGATTCTAACTTACTGATATTTCAGAGCCGTGGTCGGATCCATAGATTCTAACTTACTAATATTTCAGAGCCGTGGTCGGGGCCATAGATTATAACTTACTGATATTTCAGAGCCGTGGTCGGATCCATAGATTCTAACTTACTGATATTTCAGAGCCGTGGTCGGGACCATAGATTCTAACTTACTGATATTTCAGAGCCGTGGTCGGGGCCATAGATTCTAACTTACTGATATTTCAGAGCCATGGTCTGGGCCATAGATTCTAACTTACTGATATTTCAGAGCCGTGTTCGGGGCCATAGATTCTAACTAACTGATATTTCAGAGCCGTGGTCGGGGCCATAGATTCTAACTTACTGATATTTCAGAGCCGTGGTCGGATCCATAGATTCTAACTTACTGATATTTCAGAGCCTTGGTCGGGGCCATAGATTATAACTTACTGATATTTCAGAGCCGTGGTCGGGGCCATAGATTCTAAGCATTTTCTAAAGTGTAAAATGTTTGCAGCATCAGCACCTGGTGCAGTTTAAGTTGACGTGCTCCTTGTTGCAGAGCCTTCGGATGACATTCAGCACCTACAAACAAACAAACAGTCAGTCTGATTCTGAGTGGACGTTTACAGTCTGCTGTCTGTCTGTGTCACTCACAGAGTCGTACTTCTCCTCTTCCTCGGCACACAGACGCCCGGCCAGCTGGAGACACACAGCGAGCGTTACAGGAAGTGACATCACTGGTGATGGATGATGGGTGATGGGTGATGGGTGAGTGAGTTTACCTGCAGTAAAGACGTAGTAACGATGGCTCCCGTCTCAGGGAGCGGGCTGTGAGGGATTCCTGCAAACACAACCAAAGTGTTACTGTACAGGGTCAGAGGTCAGAGGTCAGAGGTGAAAACACACTTTCTGTCAGATATGTTTATATATTGAGAATTTAGTGGAAATAAAAGCTTTTTAAAAAAAAAAATTAAGCAGGTGGTCTAACAAACTGTCCAAAAGGTCCATTTAGTAGCTGCTGTGGAGCTTTCAGTTTTATCACATCACCTTCCTCAGCAGATGGAGTTGTCATGAAGATGTTTAAAGGCACACTGGTTTTCTGTGGGCTTATAGTCTGATCTACTCGTGCCCTAGACGGGGCAGTGATATTAGAAGTCTGTTAAAATGAAAATTAATGAACTACGTACTCAAGACAAAGACAGAAGGAGTGAACAGTATCTAATGGGGGCAATAACGTTTGGAATGAAACTCAACCTGATGAACTGGAATGATGAAGCTCCGCCCATCACCTGACTCACCTGAGACAAACCAGGAAACAGGTTGTTATTCTGTCTTCACTGAGACGACACACAGACACACTGAGAGACGGACGATAAGATTCACCTTCAGACCAAAACCACCACTTCCACTGAGAGAGGACATCTACAGGAGGGAATACTGGGAATACTGGAATACTACCACTTCAACCAGCTGCTGAATCCACAAACTGAACCAGAGTTTAACAAGAACAAAGACTCAAAGTGAGAGTAACTTTCAGGGAACAGGGAGTGGCTGAGCCGTCTGCCTGCTATGTTTTCAGCTTCACTCAGAGACTAAATGTCTTCCAGATTAGAGGACGATCTCTGCTGTTCTGTCTGCCACGACGTCTTTAAAGATCCTGTCATGCTGTCATGCAGCCACAGCTTCTGTAGAGTCTGTCTGCAGAGCTGGTGGACAGACAAACACGTCCAAGAGTGTCCACTTTGTAAAAGAAGACATTCAAAGGATATACTACCTCCTAACTTGGCTTTAAAGAATGTGTGTGAGAGTTTGTTACATGAGAGAGCTCAGAGATCTTCAGAGACTCTCTGCAGTCTGCACTCTGAGAAACTCAAACTCTTCTGTCTGGACCATCAGCAGCCGGTGTGTCTCGTCTGCACAAATTCAGAAAAACACACCGACCACAGATTCAGACCCATCGATGAAGCTGCACGACAACACAAGAAGGAACTTCAGGAAACTCTGGAGCCCTTAAAGAAGAAGTTAAAGGTTTTTAAAGAAGTTAAATTGAAGTTTGATCAAACATCAGAACACATGAAGGTCCAGGCCCGACACACAGAGACGCAGATTAAGGAGCAGTTTAAGAAGCTTCACCAGTTTCTAGAAGAGGAAGAGGAGGCCAGGATGGCTGCACTGAGGGAGGAAGAGGAGCAGAAGAGTCAGATGATGAAGGAGAAGATGGAGGCTGTGAGCAGAGAGATAGCAGCTCTTTCAGACACAGTCAGAACCACAGAGGACGAGCTGAGAGCTGAAGACGTCTCATTCCTGCACAACTACAAGGCTGCAGTGGAAAGAGTCCAGCAGCTCCTCCTGCTGGAGGATCCACAGCTGGACTCAGGAGCTCTGATAGACCAGGCCAAACACCTGGGCAACCTCACCTTCAACATCTGGAACAAGATGAAGGACATGGTCTCCTACACTCCTGTGATTCTGGACCCAAACACTGCTGGTCTAGAACTCATCCTGTCTGAAGATCTGACCAGTGTGAGACGAGGAGAGAAACAGCAGCTTCCTGATAATCCAGAGAGGATTAGATACCGCTCTGTCCTGGGTTCTGAGGGCTTTAACTCAGGGACTCACAGCTGGGACGTCCAGGTTGGAGACAGTACATCCTGGTTACTGGGTGTGTTAGCAGAGTCTGTCCAGAGGAAGGGACTCATACGGTCTGGAATATGGAGAATAGGGTTCTATAATGGTAAATACGGAACATTATCCACATCAGATCTATTCACTGCTCTCGTATTCCAGAAGAAGCTCCAGAGGATCAGAGTGAATCTGGACTGGAACAAAGGAAAGCTGTCGTTCTCTGATCCTGATACTAACACACACATACACACCTTCACACACACTTTCACTGAGAGGATGTTTCCATATATTTATACTGTGGATGATCTGAAGGTTTTACCAGTGAAGGTCTCTGTGACTGTAGAACAACAGAAATAGATGATGATGATGATGATGATGATGATGATGATGATGATGATGATGATGATGATGATGATGACGATGGCGGTGGTGGTCAAGGTGTATTTTTCTGAATAGTCCAATCAGAACATTTATTAAGTTTATGAAATACAGATATATTCACTTATAGTTAAAGACTTTGAAATGTAGGCTCGGGTCCGTCCCCCCCGTTAGAAATTATTAATCACCTACTAGATGTAACATCATCAGAATTAATAACTCATATTTAGTCTCCTGTTTCTGAATCACAAGACCTGTCAATCAAGTTGTGATTGACGGCAGCTTCAGATTGGTTTTGGTGGTGGGGGGGGCTACTCTTTGGTTTACCATTATTGATTATTGATTATATCTTTAATGTGAAGTTTCTGTGTATTTGAACAGCAGGTTCAAACATTGATTTGTTTATTGATGTAAAGTGTGAAAGAGATTTTATTTGACATCATCTGTTCGCTGTAATTCTTCATTAGAAACGAGATTAAAACTTCAAATGGAAGTTATTAAATAATATTAAAAAATAAATAAAGTTAAAGTGACATCTGACTGCTTCTCTGTGATTGTTGAGCATATAAATCAAAAACTGTTAAACCTGAAATATCAGACAGAAACTGGGAGGGAGAAATATGAGAGATGTGATATGAGAAAGAATTAAGAAGAAGCCAGACGACTGTTCCTGGACCTGTTTTGGTGAGTGTGAACGGAGAGTCGTGTCTGGAGTACGCCTCCACGCCAACGTATCTGTGGACGAGGTCAGAGCCCAGCAGGTCCACCGCCACGCCGTACACCAGCGGCCACGACACCTCACCCAGAACCAGAGAGCCGGCCCAGTCGCCCAGAGACAACCTGAACCAAATAAAAGACAGAGAGTGAGACTACAGACAGACAGACAGACAGACAGACAGACAGACAGACAGACAGGCAGGCAAACAGACAGACAGACAGACAGACAGACAGACAGACAGACAGACAGACAGACAGACAGACAGACAGGCAGGCAGACAGACAGACAGACAGACAGACAGACAGACAGACAGACAGACAGACAGACAGACAGACAGACAGACAGACAGACAAACAGACAACAGAGACAAAACCAGTCTGTGATTTTAGTCCCATTTACTGCAAATTCATTTTTCTCACACTGCTGTCAACTAACAAAAGGCTTTTTTATTGTGAAGGAGCTAGAGGAAGTACAACGGAGTATTAGGGCCACATTGAGGGAAAAAGAAATCTGAGAATTCTAGAATAAAGTCAAAATATTACGAGAAAAAAATCTGAATTTATTGAGAATAAAGTCATACTATTTCAAGAAAAAAGTTGTATTATTACGAGAATAAAGTCATAAAGTCACGAGAAAAAAAGTCATAAAATTACGAGAATAAAGTCATAACTTTACGAGAAAAAAAAGTCATAAAATTACGAGAATAAAGTCATAACTTTACGAGAAAAAAAGTCATAATATTACGAGAATGAAGTCATAACTTTACTAGAAAAAAAGTCGTAATATTACGCGAATAAAGTCATAACTTTACGAGACAAAAAGATGTAACATTACGAGAATAAAGTCATAACTTTATGCGAAAAAAAAGCCGTAATATTATGAGAATAAAGTCATAACTTTACGAGAAAAAAAGTTGTAAAATTACGAGAATGAAGTCATAACGTTACGTGGAAAAAAGTCTTAATATTACGATAAAAAAAGCTGTAATATTACGAGAATAAAGTCATAACTTTACTAGAAAAAAAGTCGTAATATTACGCGAATAAAGTCATAACTTTACGTGGAAAAAAGTCGTAATATTACGAGAATAAAGTCATAACTTTACGAGAAAAAAAAAGTTGTAAGATTACGAGAATAAAGTCATAACTTTACGTGCAAAAAAGTCGTAATATTACGAGAAAAAAATCGTAATTTATTGAGAATAAAGTCATACTATTTCAAGAAAAAAAAGTCGTAATATTATGAGAATAAAGTCATAACTTTATTATAATATTATGACTTTATTCTCATAATATTATTTATCATTATTATTATTATTTATTCTTTAAATCTCAGATTTATTTTTGTCCCTCAACGTGGCCCTAATACTCGTCGTAAGGAAGAGACGATTTCATTGCAAAGTAAAAGTTGGTCTAAATTGAGATGCAAGTTACGAGTTGAAACTTCCACTCCTCTACAGGCAGTGATGGAGGAAGTAATCAGATCTTTTACTGCAGTAAAAGTACTACCACACTGTAAAAAAGTAGTAAAAGTCCTGCATTGAAAATGTCAACTGATAAAAGTACATCAGTATAATCAGGAAAATGTAAATAGGTTAGTTTTAATATATGGACGTACTGTACCTCTGTCCATCCACAGTGCAGATGGAGACTCCCCACTTCGTGCTGTCCATGCTCTCCTTCTCTTTCTCCTGATTCCACAAATACAAAACAATAAAAAGGTCATTTGGGACGAGGTTTTCTTCCCCGTCAGCACCACAAATATGCTCCAGATGTTTAATATACTTGGAAAAAATAATAATCAAAACATGTGTTCGTACAAGAACTCACTTAACAGTGAATAAGGGGATGAGAGTGTCTTTACACAGTTTTTCTTTTTGAGGTTTCTACCAAAAACCGGCGGTAGAAGAAGTACTCAGATCTCTTACTGAAGCAAAAGTAGTAATACCACAGTGTAGAAATACTCTATTACAAGTAAATGTCCTGTATTCAAAATTTTAAATTTAAATTGGCATTAAAAATATATATGTACCCATTTCAGAATGATATATATTATTGTATTATTGATGCATTAATGTGTTAATTAATGTTGGAGCTGGTAAAGGTGGAACTGATTTTAATTACTTTATATACTGCTATATATATACTTACTTTATATCTACATATTTAGATTATAATTTACAGTCTTTAATGCACATTTTTGCACATTTATTAATTATAATTTAGTCTTTAATGCACATTTTGCACATTTTTAGATTATAATTTAGTCTTTAATGCACATTTTTAGATTATAATTTACAGTCTTTAATGCCCATTTCTGCATATTTTTAGATTATAATTTAGTCTTTAATGCACAATTTTAGATTATAATTTATTGTTTTTAATGCACAATTTTGCACATTTTTAGATTATAATTTACAGTCTTTAATGCACATTTTTAGATTATAATTTATTGTCTTTAATGCACATTTTTACACATATTTAGATTATAATTTATTGTCTTTAATGCACATTTTTATCTTATAATTTACATGCTTTAATGCACCTTTTTCGATTATAATTTATTGTCTTTAATGCACATTTTTATCTTAGAATTTATAGTCTTTTATGCACATTTTTAGATTATAGTTTACAGTTTTTAATGCACATTTTTGCAAATTTTTAGATTGTAAATTACAGTCTTAAATGCACATTTGTAGATTATAATTTACTTTTAGATTTAATAGTTGCAGCGTTACTCTATAATACATTTATCTGACATATGTCCATCACTGAGTCACTCATTCATATGGAAACACAACGCAGAGGAAAAACTACTGAATTACTGAAATAAAATGACTTCAACTAGCTACGGTATGTGGTTAATAGTAACAGTAAACAGTAGCTGATGTTCTACTTTTATTGTGAAGGTACGTACCTAACGTCCGGCACAGCTCTGATGTCAGCTTGACTCGTCGTCCTGCCTCTCAGAAGATGATTGGTTCACAACTCCTCATCTCATTAATATTCATGAGGTGGCACAAATAAAACATGAGAAGAAGTTTCACAGTGACAACAAAACAATACAAATTTAAAAGTTTAATGTTTTTATGATTCAGAGACATTCTGACAGCAGAGACATTTAAAGTTCTACTTTCTGAGTTTAATGTCACATTTACTGTTGAACTTTTAATTTCAAGTCAACAGTACTGGAAGAAGTACTCTGATATTTTACTCCAGTAAAAGTAGTAATACCACAGTGTAGAAGTACTCTATAAAGAAGCAATAAGACGAGGAATTATAAAAAATAATTTAAAAATTAAATATTAATCCATCATTAAATAGCTTCAATTATTCAACAGTCAATAAGTTGCATTATTTAAAAATACATTAATACTTTCATAAATATAATATAATTTAAAAAATGTATTTGAAAATGCAGTTTAAAAATACTTATTTTTTTTCCAAAAAAAAAGGCATTTAAAAGGGTGATTTCCTTTTCCTATTATCTATTGGATTTTATCAGTCATATAGCTTGATGGATTCATATAACAAAAAAATAAGTACTTTGTAATATAGTCAATTTATTTATAGATTAATACATTAATTTGCAAACTGTGTATTAATGCCTATTTTTATTGTTAAATGATTTATTTATTAATTAATTAAATGCTTTATTACTTTTTCCGTGATACTTGTGGTCCTCCATAAATATATCAAAATAAATCAAAATATATTTAAAGTACTAAAAGTAAAAGTACTCATTATGCAGAATAATCTATATTATATTATTGTTAATGCGTTAACAATAAGTTTGTTTATCACTTTAATGTTGCAGCTGGTAAAGATGGAGCTACTTTTAATTATTTTATATACTGCTGGTAGTTTAATCTGTATTAATACATCATCATTTATTAGCTGATTAGATTTTGTTTTAATAATCTGAATCTGTAAAGTAACTAAAGTTATTATGTAGTGGAGTAAAAAGTACAATATTGACCTAGTAGTGGAGGAGAAGTAAAAAGTAGCAGAACATTGAAATAATCAAGTATTTGAGTAAATGTACTACTTTCCACCTCTGACAGCTCGAGTTTATTGATCTTCTGAAAGAAATAACTTTTATTTATCAGCAGTATAAAGAAGCATAAAATGTAAATATTCAAGAAAAGTACAAGTGACTCAAAATGTACTTAAGTAAATTTTACTTACTAAGTCCATTTTATTTTCTAAACACAAAATCACAAATTTTCCAAGTAAATCCTCAAAATGAACGATAAACATCTCATTTATGTAGAAAGTGACGATTTTCTGTTTTTAATCCCGTCTGGTTCGTTTGTTTTAAATTATTTAAATATCATGTTTAGGAATAATAATATAATATTTTAAAGTACTGAAGGAAAGAAAAGTGAACGTGAGTCTACAGAAGGAAACCGGAGTCTCTCCTCAGAAACATAAAGCTGCTTTATTAAAAACAACAACACTGCAGCTGATTCCAGAGCAGCGTTTTCTCATCAATAGAAAAGAAGCTGATGTGAACAGAATATTAATTATTCTCTCAGAGTCCCGAGCTGCTTTCAGTCCGGAGACAAAGAGAAGTTAAACTCCTCATTTAAACGGTTTAAACATTTAAAAGTTTACATCTCGTGTGATAGAAGTGAAGTACTCCACTACTCTGTGTACTTCTACTTTACTTCCAAAGTAAAGCCTTGAAACATGAGTTTTATTCAGAGAAGTTATCCAGATAATAACTCAGTGAACTGACGCCTGTTTCCAGTGGTGGAAAGTAACTAAGTACATTTACTCACGTACTTAAGGTACTTGTACTTTACTTGAGTATTTCCATTTTCTGCTACTTTATACTTCTACTCCACTACATCTCAGAGGGAAATTATTTATTTTTTTACTTCACTACATTTATTTAATAACTTTAGTTACTAGTTATTTAATAATACAATATATTTTCAACAAATAAATTATGATATTAATAAGAAGTTATTGATCCCCAGGCGGGAATTCTCAAGCTAAAGTAATAAATATAAGATATATATTAGTAAATTAAAAGTAGCTCCACTTTTACCAGCTGCAATATTAAAGTGATGAACACATTAATGCATCAATAATTATAATACAATATTATAACATAGATTACTCTGGATGATGAGTACTTTTACTTTTGGTACTACTTTTGTAGTTTTACTTAAGTAATGTTTTAAATGCACTTTGTACAATAAAAATAGGCATCAATACATTTTTTTAATAATTACTTTATTTGTTTAATTTATTCATCTATAAATAAATAGACTAAATTAAAAAATAATTAATTATTTTACATTTTAAAAAGTGGAATTATAAAAAAAACGTACAAATGAAAAATTATTCCATAAATCGCCCTGATTAAAATCTGTATTCTTACGTTCTTTATTTCTCTTTTTAAACTGCTTTTTCAAATGTATTTTGAAATGCCATTTATTCATTTATGAATTAATTAATGTATTTTTAAATGATGTACTAATTGACTGCTTTATGTTGCTTTTGTAAATCCCTTTTTAATTAGAGCTCTTTATTGATGTATTATTATTTCATTTGTAAATTATTTTTATAATTCCTGTTTTTATTGCTCATTAAAATATCAAATAATGAATTGATTTGTAGTTTAGTCTATTTATTTATAGATTAATAATATAATTTGTGCACCAATTTATTGATGGTTGTTTTTATTGTACAATTAGTAATTAATTAATGAAATGCTTTATTACTATTTTCTTGACACTTGTATTAGTACTTTTACTGCAGTACTTCTTCCACCACTGGCTGTATAAAGAATCAGGTTTATTGATTTATTTTATTCATCAGATAAGGTTTTGTCTAACAGGTCAAAGGTCAGATTCAGACGGATCCCTGCAGCAGCTGGACAGCAGCGTCCTTGTTGTGTCTCCTGGCCTCCTGCAGAGGAGAGCTCCCCCATCTGGTGGAGAGACGAAACTACATCACACAGCGTCTCCTCCAACAGGGACCAACACAAGTCATGTTTGTTATTTAAGTCCTGATAGTCGGATTCATTTAAAACAAGAGTAAAAGTCACCGGTGGAGTCAGAATAACTCAGCTTGTTTCAAGTATTTTATAAATTAAAGTTTCCCTCTTTCTTTCTTTCTTTCTTATTTTTTATTTTTTATTACCCCATCCTGATTTATAACTGTGACATCATCTGTTCTTTATGACCTAAGTGCTCTTTTTTTTATTTTTTATTATTATTTATTCCTGTTGTTCTTACGTGTTCTTTTTATTTTTTATTTTATTGCAAATGCACCTTCAGTTGTAGCACCCCTAAATTTCGTTGTATAGGAGACTGTGCAATGACAATAAAGGCTATTCTATTCTATTCTATTCTTGTTTCAAGATAAAACTGCAAAATGAAGCAAGATGATTTTATTGGAACGTGTTGAAATATTCTGACTGCACTAGAAGATGTTTTCACTTGTTTTAAGAAAGTCTGTTTTTTTAAGGGTCAACTAAAGATGATAGACCATTTTAGTGATGAGGTCATGATGAGGTCATGATGAGGTCATGATGAGGTCACGGTGTTAGCTGGAGGCTAACCAAAGACTGGAGGCTAACTAACACTAGCAGTGAGCTAAAGCTACACATCTAAAATGTCATCTTGCTGTGTTGTTGGTGCCAGAATCCAGATATCACAAACATTTGAGATGACAAACTGTGATTGGAGGCTCTAGAGAGCTACAATATGAGAGAAAGGTTTCAGAGATGGAGAGTAAATGTTGATCAACGGCTCACGGCTGCTGTTAGCAGAAGGCTAAACTATTAGCAACCCTTTCTCTCCGTCTCTGAAACGCTTCTCCCATATTGTCCGACTCTCTTTGTGACTGACTTTACTGAAGGATAGTTAACTATAGACATCCAAAGATTTCTACGCCCTCAGTTTATCTTTACAGAGCTGCCGTTGGCCTCCAGCCTGCTGGTTCTGAACAAAGTTGTCCCTCATCTGGTGATAGCACTGTGCTTTCCTACGCTGTGTAAGAGTGTGTGACGCTCCGGAGGCTGATGGTTGGACACACTGTCTTCAGCAGGTACGGTCTCTCACCTGTCCTTGAGGGCGGGGTTCGCTCCGGTGTTCTGCAGCAGGAAGCGGATGACCTCAGCGTGACCTTCGGCGGCCGCCACGTGCAGAGCCGACCTGCCGTCGTAGTCGACGGCGTTTACATCCACTCCGGACAGGAAGTACCTGCAGACAACCACAGAAGAAGAGAAGATACTGTCTCACAAGCAGCTCCTTCATCCTCACAAATCAATCAAGTCTTCAAACTCAAGTTTCAATTTTATTTATTGTCGTCATGTGAACAACAATTATCTCAGTGTCAGTCTCCATCTAACAGTGCTCATTAAATATGTAGAAAAAGAAAAACATGAAGTCAAAATGAGAATCTGAGACATAAATAGTGCACAAGTAGGCCTATAAATATAATATCCACAGGTTAACATGGTCTACCGTCATGGCAGCAGCTCTGTGAGGCTGTAATTCAACCTCATGGTGGCGCTGGAGGAAAAGTCTGTAGAATTCGTTGCCTGACAGTCTTAATAAACACGAATACCGACAGTGTGTAATCTGCATTAACGTGATTATGTGAAGTTGTCATATTAAAATGACCTCCTCAGGGCCTGGACGTCTCCTTTAAAAGCTGCCAGCAGGACGTTCATGATCTGGTATCCCTGCAGAGGAGAGGAGGGTTTAAATATGAACACTGATCCTGAAGAGAGACGGAAAGTTAACTGTAACAGAACTGACCTCAGATTCAGCCTTCCACTGTCTGTAGGCCAGAATCTGTCTGAACGGAGTCCTGATGTCAAAACTGTGCAGCTGAAATGTGGAAATCAGCTCCTACAAACACAAACACACACATATATATATATATATATATAAATACAGGGCTGGTTTAACCATATGTCATATACGCAGTCGCCTATAAAAAAAAAACAATAACAACATTTTTTTTGCATTGCGGTAACAAATAAACAAATAAATAAAGAAATAAAGAAAGAAATACACTTTTCACTCTGTAACTCTCGTTGTAGTGAAACTGACTAAACGTCTTTTAAGTCTTCGTCTTAACTCGCCTTTTTTTTTTTTATTTATTTATTGTTATTGTTGTTATTTTATATATATCTTGTTCTAATTGTTTGTCATCACTTATTGCTGTTATTGTTATTATTATTATCATTATAATAATTATTATTGATGCTGTTATTATTATTATTATTATTATTATTATTATTATTTATTTGTTTTATCATTTGTATTATTATTGTCATTATCATTGTTATCATTATTATTATAATTGTTATTGTTGTTGTTGTTGTTATTATTATTATTATTATTATTATCATTATAATTATTATTATTGATGCTGTTATCATTATTATTATTAATATTATTATTATTTTATTACACGGCTGTGTTGAATACTCGATTCTGATTGGTCAATCACGGCGTTCTGCGGTCTGTTATTTCGTATAGCAGACCGCTGATATGTATAACAGACCGTTGCTATGTAGAACAGACCGTTGCTACGGACGCTCTGATCATAGACTCTGGAGGACCACGTCCGATCATATCAATGCGCAGAAAGAAGTCCGGCAAATTTAACAACATCATTTGTTTCAAAAAATAGACGTTAGGTTTCCGTTACTCCATCAGAAAACACCATGGAATATTTTTCTGACATTACTTTTAATATATTTGTAGAGCACAAAACTTTAGATTTATGGCTAATGGCAGAAGAATCCCCCGTGAAGAAAAGAAAGAGAAGACAAGAAAATAGCGGAGAAAAAGCGAGAGGAGTTAAAAGACACAAACAGTTGGAAGACAGAGAAATCGACAAAATTGAAGAAGACAGACATGAAGTAAACACTAAACGGAATACGGTATGGGCTACGGTAGTTTTTAAAGACTGGTTAATGGAAAAGAAGATGTCAACAGACTTTGACAGTTACGGGGCAGAAAACCTCATCAGATGCTGCGGTCAGTTTATGCTTCTGTTCAAACCTCCGACGGTAAAACGTACTCGATTGCCAGTTACATGGCACTTAGGGCAGGGATATCTCGGCACTTCTCAAAGTGTAATTCATAAATGGGAATGTTCAGTTTAATGTGAATTATAACTAATGTGTAAACGAATGTTAAACTACAGTTACGTTGCTATGGACTCAGTTGGAACCGTTGCTACGCAGCTCCAACGTGTCGGACGGACTATTTTTATTAGCGGAAGTAATAAAATCAGTTTTATATCAATAAAATCGTTTTTAAAATCAATATTTTGTGTCAAATTATTGATTTATTTCGTACGTAGCCGTGTAATAAGCGGGATAATGTACAGCGAGCCGGTCATTGTTGTGAAAGAATCCCCTTCAGGGCGATGCTGCATCGCCCTGAAGGGGATTCTTTCACAACAATGACCGGCTCGCTGTACATTATCCCTTACATATTTTTACTTTGGTCACTGATGTTTTTTATCTGGAACAAGTTGTTTTTAATAGTTAATTGTTAGTTTATTTTGTGCTCTGTGTCCACCATGAAAGGTATGAATTAAATAAATAAATGGGAGGAAGGTGTTACGTACCTGGCAGAAGTGGACGGCCCTCCAGGGGTTTCCACAGGCGTCCGTCTCCGGAGAGAACGCCATCAGACCCAGAACACCAGGAACCACCGCCAGCAGGGAGCCGTGGCTGCCGAACACGGCCGGTACCGACGTCTGCAACCAGAAACAAGGCAACATACGACTACATGACTCTTCAAAATAAAAGCAAAACATGGAGATCCTCAGAGAACACATCTGTATTTATATCTGAACCATAGAAAAACATTTAGTCAGTGATGGAAGAAGTATTTGGGTACTTTACTTCAGGTACTAATACCACATAATAACTCCTAAAACTGACATCTCCTTCTTCTCCATCATGGAAAGATTGTTGAACTTCTGGACACCTGGGGTCTCATTTATAAAACTGTGCGTAGGATCCATACTAAAAATGTACGTGCGCACAAAAGCCGAAAATGGCGTGCGCCAAAAAAAAATCAGACTTATAAAACTGTGCGTACGCACACCTGCAGGCAATGTTCCCACATTCCACCTGGGAATGTGCGCAGGTGGATCAGCCTCCTATCCCGCCCTCGACACGCCCACATTCAGCCATAAATGGTCAATGCAAAGCACCTCATGAATGTTTCTGCATGTAAATGAGCCTGTTGATCAGTGGATCTTTACGGTAAAACACGGCGACTACCGAGAGGAAGATCAAAAAAAGGAGTTTTTTCCGATACAGAGATCGAGGTTCTTGTGGGTGAGGAGGTCCATGAACACTCGTTCCCTCCTAATTATTTCATTCACGTAGTCCTCACAGTGACAGTGCATCCACCATGCAGCATGTTACAAGTCTCACGGCAGTGTTTATATGTTTACAGCAATCTAACTGGTCGATTCACAACTTGTCAAAATGATCGCGACAATCAGTAATATCCCCCCACCTGGATATCATTTAAAAAGGAAGTTTGATAGGTGAACACAATGTATTTATTTAAGTTTTTATGGCGAACTTGGCCTGTATTATGATTAAGACTGATAATGATATGACGATATGGAGAGTAACGATTGTGCGAGAGCTGTCACTGGCTTTATTTCCGCACTTTGCTAATTTACTCAATCCATACTGTATGTGCAGGTGGTGAAGATGTGCTGGGTGGAGGTGACTGGAGGAAGCTGAGTGTGTGTGGCGCACCGCGGTGGCGCACTGGAGACAGTCTGATAGTTTCATCGGACAGCTGTTTTCCTTTTGTTTATGTATACTGTATCTGTCCCTATCTAATAAACAATGAATAAATTAATAAGTCATATCATGTTCACTGCAGCGATTTTACACACAACAACTTTATAAAAATTACTATCATACTTTGATATCTCCGATGATCATGATTTCAACAGCTACGTTGCTCCACAGCTGAGTGTCGGTAGTTCGGCCCGCTCCTTTGCGCTCCGGAGGGGGGGGGGGGGACGTGATGTGAGACAGCGCTGAAGAGATATTGAGCGGAATTTGCTTTGAGATTTGAGTTGGCTGATATATTTAACATTTGTAAGGTGCTTATGGGTTAAGTATGGCTCACTAGCACACTGTTGGTTTAAATATCTATGATACAGTGGATCTATAAGTAACGTGTGATATGAAATGACGTTAAATGTTTAATTTCTACAATCTGGTTTCAATTCATCACCTCACCATCTGCGTGGCCAGTTTCCCCTACCTCGGTGCCTCCATAATGTGCGTATGCATGGGTCAAAGTTTCCGTACAGGTGCGCACATTCTCCCGTCAAGTTTGTTTTTATAGATCACAACTGTTGCGTGGGAAGTGGCGTACGCACATTTCAGGCCCCGTTTTGTGCGTACGCAACGGTTATAAATGAGACCCCTGACCTGTTGGGATGTAAAACAACAATAAACTTAAAGGTGTGTTTTACCTGCAGCATTAGATCAAAAGCAGCATTAATGTCCGCCTTGTCTGGAAAACACTGTAACACAGGCGGATTGTTAGAGAGGAGACGTCGGTCGACTCTGGTGAAACAGATGTTTTAAAGGATGTTTTACCTTTTTCTCCTGCAGGTAGAAGGACAGAGCGTGGAGTCTCACACTGGCCTTCCTGCTGCTCTGATAACTAAACATCACAGCAACAAAACTCACTTTATTACCTCCACACACAAGAAAAAATGCCCCTCAGTACTCAGTACTACTTTAAGACTACTTTATTAGAAAAAAACTTTCCAACTAAAAACCATGTCTCTCATAAATATAAAAGGCTTATAATAACTGACTGAATTAAAAATTATAATTGAAGATAATTCATGGGAAGACCTGTTCATAACCGTAGAGGCTAACCATAGAGGCTAACCATAGAGGCTAACCATAGTTTCTAACCATAGAGGCTAACCATAGAGGCTAACCATAGTTTCTAACCATAGAGGCTAACCATAGTGACTAACCATAGAGGCTAACCATAGTTTCTAACCATAGAGGCTAACCATAGTTTCTAACCATAGAGGCTAACCATAGTGACTAACCATAGAGGCTAACCATAGTTTCTAACCATAGAGGCTAACCATAGTTTCTAACCATAGAGGCTAACCATAGTTTCTAACCATAGAGGCTAACCATAGTGACTAACCATAGAGGCTAACCATAGTTTCTAACCATAGAGGCTAACCACAGTGACTAACCATAGAGGCTAACCATAGTTTCTAACCATAGAGGCTAATCATAGAGGTTAACCATAGTTTCTAACCATAGAGGCTAACCATAGTGACTAACCATAGAGGCTAACCATAGTTTCTAACCATAGAGGCTAACCACAGTGACTAACCATAGAGGCTAACCATAGTTTCTAACCATAGAGGCTAACTATAGAGGCTAACCATAGTTTCTAACCATAGAGGCTAACCACAGTGACTAACCATAGAGGCTAACCATAGTTTCTAACCATAGAGGCTAATCATAGAGGCTAACCATAGTTTCTAACCATAGAGGCTAACCATAGTGACTAACTATAGTTTCTAACCACAGTTTCTAACCATAGAGGCAAACCGCCAACTGCGCTTCTTTTTTACAAAGTAATTCACCTTCAATTTAACAAATCCTGCTTTATTTTTAACAGATATTTAACTTAACATGACATTAGCATTTTCTAGAGTGTAAAATGTTTGCAGCATCAGCACCTGGTGCAGTTTAAGTTGACGTGCTCCTTGTTGCAGAGCCTTCGGATGACATTCAGCACCTACAAACAAACAAACAGTCAGTTTGATTCTGAGTGGACGTTTACAGTCTGCTGTCTGTCTGTGTGTCACTCACAGAGTCGTACTTCTCCTCTTCCTCGGCACACAGACGCCCGGCCAGCTGGAGACACACAGCGAGCGTTACAGGAAGTGACATCACTGGTGATAGATGGATGATGGGTGATGGGTGAGTGAGTTTACCTGCAGTAAAGACGTAGTAACGATGGCTCCCGTCTCAGTGAGCGGGCTGTGAGGGATTCCTGCAAACACAACCAAAGTGTTACTGTACAGGGTCAGAGGTCAGAGGTCAGAGGTGAAAACACACTTTCTCTCTGATATGTTTATATATTGAGAATTCAGTGGAAATAAAAGCTTTCAAAAAAAAAATGCAGCAGGTGGTCTAACAAACTGACCACAAGGTCCATTTAATAGCTGCTGTGGAGCTTTCAGTTTTATCACATCACCTTCCTCAGCAGATGGAGTTGTCTTGAAGAGGTTGAAATGCACACTGGTTTTCTGTGGACTTATAGTCAGATCTACTCGTGCCCTAGACGGGGCAGTGATATTAGAAGTCTGTTAAAATGAAAATTAATGAACTACGTACTCAAGACAAAGACAGAAGGAGTGAACAGTATCTAATGGGGGCAATAACGTTTGGAATGAAACTCAACCTGATGAACTGGAATGATGAAGCTCCGCCCATCACCTGACTCACCTGAGACAAACCAGGAAACAGGTTGTTATTCTGTCTTCACTGAGACGACACACAGACACACTGAGAGACGGACGATAAGATTCACCTTCAGACCAAAACCACCACTTCCACTGAGAGAGGACATCTACAGGAGGGAATACTGGGAATACTGGAATACTACCACTTCAACCAGCTGCTGAATCCACAAACTGAACCAGAGTTTAACAAGAACAAAGACTCAAAGTGAGAGTAACTTTCAGGGAACAGGGAGTGGCTGAGCCGTCTGCCTGCTGTGTTTTCAGCTTCACTCAGAGACTAAATGTCTTCCAGATTAGAGGACGATCTCTGCTGTTCTGTCTGCCACGACGTCTTTAAAGATCCTGTCATGCTGTCATGTAGCCACAGCTTCTGTAGAGTCTGTCTGCAGAGCTGGTGGACAGACAAACACGTCCAAGAGTGTCCACTTTGTAAAAGAAGACATTCAAGGGATATACTACCTCCTAACTTTGCTTTAAAGAACCTGTGTGAGAGTTTGTTAAAGGAGAGAGCTCAGAGATCTTCAGAGACTCTCTGCAGTCTGCACTCTGAGAAACTCAAACTCTTCTGTCTGGACCATCAGCAGCCGGTGTGTCACATCTGCAGAGATTCAGAAAAACACACCAACCACAGATTCAGACCCATCGATGAAGCTGCACGACAACACAAGAAGGAACTTCAGGAAACTCTGGAGCCCTTAAAGGAGAAGTTAAAGGTTTTTAAAGAAGTTAAAGTGAAGTTTGATCAAACAGCAGAACACATGAAGGTCCAGGCCCGACACACAGAGACGCAGATTAAGGAGCAGTTTAAGAAGCTTCACCAGTTTCTAGAAGAGGAAGAGGAGGCCAGGATGGCTGCACTGAGGGAGGAAGAGGAGCAGAAGAGTCAGATGATGAAGGAGAAGATGGAGGCTGTGAGCAGAGAGATAGCAGCTCTTTCAGACACAGTCAGAACCACAGAGGACGAGCTGAGAGCTGAAGACGTCTCATTCCTGCACAACTACAAGGCTGCAGTGGAAAGAGTCCAGCAGCTCCTCCTGCTGGAGGATCCACAGCTGGACTCAGGAGCTCTGATAGACCAGGCCAAACACCTGGGCAACCTCACCTTCAACATCTGGAACAAGATGAAGGACATGGTCTCCTACACTCCTGTGATTCTGGACCCAAACACTGCTGATCCAGGACTCATCCTGTCTGAAGATCTGACCAGTGTGAGACGAGGAGAGGAACAGCAGCTTCCTGATAATCCAGAGAGGATTAATGGTTACTACTCTGTCCTGGGTTCTGAGGGCTTTAACTCAGGGACTCACAGCTGGGACGTCCAGGTTGGAGACGGTACAGACTGGGGACTGGGTGTGTTAGCAGAGTCTGTCCAGAGGAAGGGAGACATATGGTCTGGATTATGGATAATAGAGTTCTTTGATGGTAAATACGGAACATTCTCCCCACCAAGTCCATCCACTGTTCTCGTATTCCAGAAGAAGCCCCAGAGGATCAGAGTGAATCTGGACTGGAACAAAGGAAAGCTGTCGTTCTCTGATCCTGATACTAACACACACATACACACCTTCACACACACTTTCACTGAGAGGATGTTTCCATATATTGACACTAATGAAGATCTGAAGGTTTTACCAGTGAAGGTCTCTGTGACTGTAGGACAACAGAAATAGATGATGATGATGATGATGGTGATGATGATGATGATGATGATGATGATGATGAGATGATGATGATGATGATGATGATGATGATGATGATGATGATGATGATGATGATGATGATGATGATGATGATGGTTGTCATGGTGATGTGGATGACATCTACAGTAGAACAACAAATAATAAGAAACATGTAAAAAATGTTTAATTTAGAGTCAAAGATGTTAAAATAACAGACAAATAGCATAAAAAAAACAATAACTTTGTAAATAATTAAAGATTGTTTTTTTTTTAGGACTGAACGATTTTGAAAAAATATTGAATTACGATTATTTTGACTGATATTACGATTTGATTTTTGATATTTGAGGGAATGATAACTTCTACATCATTATTCTCATTTTCATTGAGTGATGTTTACCAAAAAAAGTCTGTAGAATATGATGTGTAGACCAGGACATCTCTGCAGCACCTCAATATTTAATGAAAATGCTGTTTTGACACATATTTCATCGTTTATTCTTCTAAACGGTCCAATCAGAACATTTGTTGAGATGATAAAATGAATCACAAGACCTGTCAATCAAGTTGTGATCGACGGCAGCTTCAGATTGGTTTTGGTGGTGGGGGGGGGGCTACTCTTTGGTTTACCATTATTGATTATTGATTATATCTTAACAGTGAAGTTTCTGTGTATTTGAACAGCAGGTTCAAACATTGATTTGTTTATTGATGTAAAGTGTTAAAGAGATTTTATTTGACATCATCTGTTCGCTGTAATTCTTCATTAGAAATGAGATTAAAGCTTCAAATGGAAGTTATTAAATAATATTAAAAAATAAATAAAGTTGAAGTGACATCTGACTGCTTCTCTGTGATTGTTGAGCATATAAATCAAAAACTGTTAAACCTGACATATCAGACAGAAACTGGGAGGGAGAAATATGAGAGATGTGATATGAGAAAGAATTAAGAAGAAGCCAGACGACTGTTCCTGGACCTGTTTTGGTGAGTGTGAACGGAGAGTCGTGTCTGGAGTACGCCTCCACGCCAACGTATCTGTGGACGAGGTCAGAGCCCAGCAGGTCCACCGCCACGCCGTACACCAGCGGCCACGACACCTCACCCAGAACCAGAGAGCCGGCCCAGTCGCCCAGAGACAACCTGAACCAAATAAAAGACAGAGAGTGAGACTACAGACAGACAGACAGACAGACAGACAGACAGACAGACAGACAGACAGACAGACAGACAGACAGACAGACAGACAGACAGACAGACAGACAGACAGACAGAAAGACAGACAACAGAGACAAAACCAGTCTGTGTTTTTAGTCCCATTTACTGCAAATTCATTTTTCTCACACTGCTGGAAACTAACAAAAGGCTTTTATTGTGAAGGAGCTAGAGGAAGTACAACGGAGTAGTAGGGCCACATTGAGGAAAAAAAAATCTGAGATTTCGAGAATAAAGTCAAAATATTACGAGAATAAAATCGTAATTTATTGAGAATAAAGTCATACTATTTCAAGAAAAAAAAAATCGTATTATTACGAGAATAAAGTCACAACTTTACGACAAGAAAAGTCGTAAAATTACGAGAATAAAGTCATAACTTTACGAGAAAAAAAGTCATAAAATTACGAGAATAAATTCATAACTTTAGGAGAAAAAAAGTTGTAATATTACGAGAATGAAGTCATAACTTTACGAGAAAAAAGTCGTAATATCATGAAAATAACGTCATAACTTTACTAGAAAAAAAGTCGTAATATCATGAAAATAAAGTCATAACTTTACTAGAAAAAAAGTCGTAATATTACGAGAATAAAGTCATAACTTTACGAGAAAAAAAGTCGTAAAATTACGAGAATAAAGTCATAACTTTACGAGAAAAAAAAGTCGTAAAATTACAAGAATAAAGTCATAACTTTATGAGAAAAAAAGTTGTAATATTACGAGAATGAGGTCATAACTTTACGAGAAAAAAAGACGTAAAATTACGAGAATAGAGTCACAACTTTACGAGAAAAAAAGTCATAATATTACGAGAATAAAGTCATAACTTTACATGGAAAAAAGTCGTAATATTACGAGAAAAAATCTTAATTTATTGATAATAAAGTCATACTATTTCAAGGAAAAAAAAGTCGTAATGTTACGAGAATAAAGTTATAACTTTATTATAATGTTATGACTTTATTCTCATAATATTATTTATCATTATTATTATTATTTATTCTTGAAATCTCAGATTATTTTTGTCCCTCAACGTGGCCCTAATACTCGTCGTAAGGAAGAGACGATTTCATTGCAAAGTCAAAGTTGGTCTAAATTGAGATGCAAGTTACAAGTTGAAACTTCCACTCCTCTACAGGCAGTGATGGAGGAAGTAATCAGATCTTTTACTGCAGTAAAAGTACTACCACACTGTAAAAAGTAGTAAAAGTCCTGCACTGAAAATGTCAACTGATAAAAGTACATCAGTATAATCAGGAAAATGTAAATAGGTTAGTTTTAATATATGGACGTACTGTACCTCTGTCCATCCACAGTGCAGATGGAGACTCCCCACTTCGTGCTGTCCATGCTCTCCTTCTCTTTCTCCTGATTCCACAAATACAAAACAATAAAAAGGTCATTTGGGACGAGGTTTTCTTCCCCGTCAGCACCACAAATATGCTCCTGATGTTTAATATACTTGGAAAAAATAATAATCAAAACATGTGTTCACACAAGAACTCACTTAACAGTGAATAAGGGGATGAGAGTGTCTTTACACGGATTTTCTTTTTGAGGTTTCTACCAAAAACCGGCAGGTAGAAGAAGTACTCAGATCTCTTACTGAAGCAAAAGTAGTAATACCACAGTGTAGAAATACTCTGTTACAAGTAAATGTCCTGTATTCAAAATTTTAAATTTAAATTGCCTTTAAAATATATATGTACCCATTTCAGAATGATATATATTATTGTATTATTGATGCATTAATGTGTTAATTAATGTTGGAGCTGGTAAAGGTGGAACTGATTTTAATTACTTTATATACTGCTATATATATACTTACTTTATATCTACATATTTAGATTATAATTTACAGTCTTTAATGCACATTTTTGCATTTATTAATTATAATTTACAGTCTTTAATGCACATTTTGCACATTTTTAGATTATAATTTATAGTCTTTAATGCACATTTTTAGATTATAATTTACAGTCTTTAATGCCCATTTCTGCATATTTTTAGATTATAATTTAGTCTTTAATGCACAATTTTAGATTATAATTTATTGTTTTTAATGCACAATTTTGCACATTTTTAGATTATAATTTACAGTCTTTAATGCACATTTTTAGATTATAATTTATTGTCTTTAATGCACATTTTTACACATATTTAGACTATAATTTATTGTCTTTAATGTACATTTTTATCTTATAATTTACATGCTTTAATGCACCTTTTTAGATTATAATTTATTGTCCTTAATGCACATTTTTTATCTTATAATTTATAGTCTTTAATGCACATTTTTAGATTATAGTTTACAGTTTTTAATGCACATTTTTGCAAATTTTTAGATTGTAAATTACAGTCTTAAATGCACATTTGTAGATTATAATTTACTTTTAGATTTATTAGTTGCAGCGTTACTCTATAATACATTTATCTGACATATGTCCATCACTGAGTCACTCACTCATATGGAAACACAACGCAGAGGAAAAACTACTGAATTACTGAAATAAAATTACTTCAACTAGCTACGGTATGTGGTTAATAGTAACAGTAAACAGTAGCTGATGTTCTACTTTTATTGTGAAGGTACGTACCTAACGTCCGGCACAGCTCTGATGTCAGCTTGACTCGTCGTCCTGCCTCTCAGAAGATGATTGGTTCACAACTCCTCATCTCATTAATATTCATGAGGTGGTCACAAATAAAACATGAGAAGAAGTTTCACAGTGACAACAAAACAATACAAATTTAAAAGTTTAATGTTTTTATGATTCAGAGACATTCTGACAGCAGAGACATTTAAAGTTCTACTTTCTGAGTTTAATGTCACATTTACTGTTGAACTTTTAATGTCAAGTCAACAGTACTGGAAGAAGTACTCTGATATTTTACTCCAGTAAAAGTAGTAATACCACAGTGTAGAAGTACTCTATAAAGAAGCAATAAAACGAGGAATTATAAAAAATAATTTACAAATTAAATATTAATCCATCATTAAATAGCTTCAATTATTTAAGTCAATAAGTGCATTATTTAAAAATACATTAATACTTTCATAAATATAATAGAATTTAAAAATGTATTTGAAAATGCAGTTTAAAAATACTTATTGTACTTATTGAGTTTATTGATCTTCTGAAAGAAATAACTTTTATTTATCAGCAGTATAAAGAAGCATAAAATGTAAATATTCAAGAAATGTACAAGTGACTCAAAATGCACTTAAGTAAATTTTACTTTCCACTAAGTCCATTTTATTTTCTAAACACAAAATCACAAATTTTCCAAGTAAATCCTCAAAATGAATGATAAACATCTCATTTATGTAGAAAGTGACGATTTTCTGTTTTTAATCCCGTCTGGTTCGTTTGTTTTAAATTATTTAAATATCATGTTTAGGAATAATAATATAATATTTTAAAGTACTGAAGGAAAGAAAAGTGAACGTGAGTCTACAGAAGGAAACCGGAGTCTCTCCTCAGAAACATAAAGCTGCTTTATTAAAAACAACAACACTGCAGCTGATTCCAGAGCAGCGTTTTCTCATCAATAGAAAAGAAGCTGATGTGAACAGAATATTAATTATTCTCTCAGAGTCCCGAGCTGCTTTCAGTCCGGAGACAAAGAGAAGTTAAACTCCTCATTTAAACGGTTTGAACGTTTAAAAGTTTACATCTCATGTGATAGAAGTGAAGTACTCCACTACTCTGTGTACTTCTACTTTACTTCCAAAGTAAAGCCTTGAAACATAAGTTTTATTCAGAGAAGTTATCCAGATAATAATTGTCAAGTTATAATTCAGTTTGTTCAGTTTCCCAACTTGAGAGAGAATAAACATCCACTTGGCGATTTCTATCAGGAATCCACTCAATGACAAACAGCTTTCCTTTTTTTCCCTCCTTTATTTTGAAGGTTGATTTGACATTTCAGTTCATTTAGGAATTTCTTTAGCCATTAATCATCTGCCATTAGGTGAAAAACCTTTGAAAATAGAAAAAATAAAGAAAAGAAAATGTACGCATTATTACCAAAATAAGTGTAAATAAGAAAAAATACATTTTTAGACTTTTTAAACTTTTAACCAAAATTCATTACCCTTATTTCATTTAATACACATACCCATGTGAAATACAAATAATCAAATGCCCACTGCTGCCATAGCTTTCTTCTTAACATAAAGGTAATATGTATTATATTAACTTATTTATTTACTATTTTTAATTATTTATTTAAACACAAAGTATTCCATAATTAAGTTTGAGGTAATATTAAATCATGCAGTCATTTTAACATTTCCCATAAGCCCATGTAAGCTAAAAGCCTAAACCTACTATTCATAACTTTATAATGAGCTTCTCACCACATTTGTGACTGAATGTGAACCAGGAAATCCCCGTATTTAACAAACAATCAACAAACAATCAACACCCTCTTAACGCAATCATCACAATTCACCGTGCCTCTCACCGTATTATCTACCGGACATGCAACTGGACTCAAAACAAACAATCGGCAGAATTAAACAAGCGATCTTCTATGAAGCCGAGTCAAACTATCGCCACAAACAAATGGGCTTCCGTTCCCCGTGCATAACAGCGCTAAACAAACAACATCATCAGCGATCTCCGCCGGGTAAACAGTCTCTCAGTCTGTGATCCAGTATAGTTCATTTACCGGCTGCCTCTCCAACTTTGTAGATGTCCGTTCTGCACAAAGTCCCGCAGATCGCAGCGCTGCTTGAGTGACAGCACTGCTTGTTAGCGCGCTGCTAACTTCTCCAGACACTTTTCACTGTGACACAGAGTGTTGCTTTTCTAATGCTCCGGGCATAATCAGGTTAATTAGCTCCATCCGGTTTACTTCCTGAGCACTCAGTTTTGCTAGTGGACTTATTAATTTACAAATTACTTTCTGATTTATTTATTTTCTATTTTCCTATTTATACTATTTTCTTAATCTCTATTTATTAATTTTTACAAAGCTTAATTTCCTGGAACCTTCAGTTTGACTTCACATTATTATTATTATTATTATTATTATTATTAATAATATTAATTATTATTATTTATTTTTTTATTATTATTATTTTATTATTATCATGTGTATTATTATTGTCATTATCATCATTGTCAATAATATTATCATTATTATTATTATTATTATTTGTATTATTACTATCATTATCATTATTATTATCATTATAATAATTATTATTGATGCTGTTATTATTATTATTCATTTGTTTTATTATCATTTGTATTATTATTGTCATTATCATTATTATTGTTATCATTATTATTAGAAGTGTTGTTATTATTATTGTAATTATCATTTTAATTATTATTATTGATGCTATTATCAATATTATTATTAATATAATTATTATTATATTTTTAATTTGGTCACTGATGTTTATTATCTGGAACAAGTTGTTTTTAATAGTTAATTGTTAGTTTATTTTGTGCTCTGTGTCCACCATGAAAGGTATGAATTAAATAAATAAATGGGAGGAAGGTGTTACGTACCTGGCAGAAGTGGACGGCCCTCCAGGGGTTTCCACAGGCGTCCGTCTCCGGAGAGAACGCCATCAGACCCAGAACACCAGGAACCACCGCCAGCAGGGAGCCGTGGCTGCCGGACACGGCCGGTACCGACGTCTGCAACCAGAAACAAGGCAACATACGACTCCATGACTCTTCAAAATAAAAGCAAAACATGGAGATCCTCAGAGAACACATCTGTATTTATATCTGAACCATAGAAAAACATTTAGTCAGTGATGGAAGAAGTATTTGGGTACTTTACTTCAGGTACTAATACCACATAATAACTCCTAAAACTGACATCTCCTTCTTCTCCATCATGGAAAGATTGTTGAACTTCTGGACACCAGATGTTTCCTGCTCCACTGTAAAGTGACCTGGAGGTTTCAAGCTTCATACTGGGCCCTGATTGGCTCCAAACAAGTAGTGATGTCATAAGTCCTGCAGGTACGTCCAGGTGTTAAACTGAGAGCACTTCCTCTTAATGGTTGACTACAGCAGGATGGAGACATTACAGACCTTGTAGTGGAAGGTGGTGGAGTAATCCTTCATCCCCGCCACCTGCATCATGGACAGCATGCTCCGCGTCGCCGCCGGCAACAGCACCTGGTCACCTGACAGTGGACAGAGGCCCCCATTGGCTAACGAGGCGGCCATGGCAGCTCCTGATTCACAGGTGATCTCTGTTGAGGAGCACTGTCACACAGTAGAGACACAGTAGAGACACAGTAGAGACACGGTAGAGAAACAGTAGAGATACAGTAGAGATACAGTAGAGACACAGTAGAGACACAGTAGAGACACAGTAGAGACACAGTAGAGAAACAGTAGAGACACAGTAGAGATACAGTAGAGACACAGTAGAGACACAGTAGAGACACAGTAGAGAAACAGTAGAGACACAGTAGAGATACAGTAGAGAAACAGTAGAGACACAGTAGAGAAACAGTAGAGATACAGTAGAGACACAGTAGAGACACAGTAGAGACACAGTAGAGAAACAGTAGAGACACAGTAGAGACACAGTAGAGAAACAGTAGAGACACAGTAGAGATACAGTAGAGAAACAGTAGAGACACAGTAGAGATACAGTAGAGACACAGTAGAGACACAGTAGAGAAACAGTAGAGATACAGTAGAGACACAGTAGAGACACAGTAGAGACACAGTAGAGAAACAGTAGAGACACAGTAGAGATACAGTAGAGACACAGTAGAGACACAGTAGAGACACAGTAGAGAAACAGTAGAGACACAGTAGAGATACAGTAGAGACACAGTAGAGACACAGTAGAGATACAGTAGAGATACAGAAGAGACACAGTAGAGACACAGTAGAGACACAGTAGAGATACAGAAGAGACACAGTAGAGATACAGTAGAGACACAGTAGAGATACAGTAGAGATACGGTAGAGACACAGTAGAGATACAGTAGAGAAACAGTAGAGATAAAGTAGAGATACAGTAGAGAAACAGTAGAGACGCAGTAGAAATACAGTAGAGACAGAGTAGAGATACAGTAGAGATACGGTAGAGACACAGTAGAGATACAGTAGAGACACAGTAGAGATACAGTAGAGATACGGTAGAGACACAGTAGAGATACAGTAGAGAAACAGTAGAGATAAAGTAGAGATACAGTAGAGAAACAGTAGAGACACAGTAGAGATTCAGTAGAGATACAGTAGAGAAACAGTAGAGACACAGTAGAGATTCAGTAGAGAAACAGTAGAGATACAGTAGAGACACAGTAGAGACACAGTAGGGACACAGTAGAGATACAGTAGAGACACAGTAGAGAAACAGTAGAGATACAGTAGAGACACAGTAGAGATAAAGTACAGAAACAGTAGAGATACAGTAGAGATAAAGTAGAGATACAGTAGAGAAACAGTAGAGACACAGTAGAGATACAGTAGAGACACAGTAGAGACATAGTAGAGATACAGTAGAGATAAAGCAGAGAAACCGTAGAGACACAGTAGAGATACAGTAGAAAAACAGTAGAGATAAAGTAGAGATAAAGTAGAGACAACTTAATAACAAATAACTGTATTAAGTTAAGGACATTAACATATCTTTAATTTATTTTAAAATAGGAATTGTAAAATTAATATACACAACAGACAAATATTTATTTTATTTTATTTTATTTTGTTTTATTTTATTTTTATTTTTTTTATTTTATTTTTATTTTATTTTATTTTGGCTACTGATATTTCAGAGCCGTGGTCGGGGCCATAGATTCTAACTTACTTATATTTCAGACCCGTGGTCGGGGCCATAGATTCTAACTTACTGATATTTCAGAGCCGTGGTCGGGGCCATAGATTCTAACTTACTTATATTTCAGAGCCGTGGTCGGGGCCATAGATTCTAACTTACTGATATTTCAGAGCCGTGGTCGGGGCCATAGATTCTAACTTACTGATATTTCAGAGCCGTGGTCGGGGCCATAGATTCTAACTTACTGATATTTCAGAGCCGTGGTCGGGGCCATAGATTCTAACTTACTGATATTTCAGAGCCGTGGTCGGGGCCATAGATTCTAACTTACTGATATTTCAGAGCCGTGGTCGGGGCCATAGATTCTAACTTACTGATATTTCAGAGCCGTGGTCGGGGCCATAGATTCTAACTTACTGATATTTCAGAGTCATGGTCGGGGCCATAGATTCTAACTTACTGATATTTTTCAGAGCCATGGTCGGGGCCATAGATTCTAACTTACTAATATTTCAGAGTCATGGTCGGGGCCATATTATTCTAACTTACTGATATTTCAGAGCCGTGGTCGGGGCCATAGATTCTAACTTACTGATATTTCAGAGCCGTGGTCGGGGCCATAGATTCTAACTTACTGATATTTCAGAGCCGTGGTCGGGGCCATAGATTCTAACTTACTGATATTTCAGAGCCGTGGTCGGGGCCACAGATTCTAACTTACTGATATTTCAGAGCCGTGGTCGGGGCCATAGATTCTAACTTACTGATATTTCAGAGTCGTGGTCGGGGCCATAGATTCTAACTTACTGATATATCAGAGCCATGGTCGGGCCATAGATTCTAACTTACTGATATATCAGAGCCATGGTCGGGCCATAGATTCTAACTTATTGATATATCAGAGCCGTGGTCGGGGCCATATATTCTAACTGGCACAAACCTCAGTCAGATAAAGGATTAGTGATTCAGGTAGACTAGATTAACATATTCTGCCCCTGCACTCTCTCTGCTACTAGGAGATGGAAAGGGGGGCTAACAGGTTAACAAAAGGGAGCATCCCCCCCCCTCAAATCATCTACTGTGTGAGAATAATAAAGATTATGACAAGCGTCCTGACCTGTTGGGATGTAAAACAACAATAAACTTAAAGGTGTGTTTTACCTGCAGCATTAGATCCAAAGCAGCATTAATGTCCGCCTTGTCTGGAAAACACTGTAACACAGGCAGATTGTTAGAGAGGAGACGTGGGTCGACTCTGGTGAAACAGATGTTTTAAAGGATGTTTTACCTTTTTCTCCTGCAGGTAGAAGGACAGAGCGTGGAGTCTCACACTGGCCTTCCTGCTGCTCTGATAACTAAACATCACAGCAACAAAACTCACTTTATTACTTCCACACACAAGAAAAAATGCCCCTCAGTACTCAGTACTACTTTAAGACTACTTTATTAGAAAAAAACTTTCCAACTAAAAACCATGTCTCTCATAAATATAAAAGGCTTATAATAACTGACTGAATTAAATATAATAATTGAAGATAATTCATGGGAAGACCTGTTCATAACCGTAGAGGCTAACCATAGAGGCTAACCGCCAACTGCGCTTCTTTTGAAAAGTAATTCACCTTCAATTTAACAAATCCTGCTTTATTTTTAACAGATATTTAACTCAACATGACATTTTCTAAAGTGTAAAATGTTTGCAGCATCAGCACCTGGTGCAGTTTAAGTTGACGTGCTCCTTGTTGCAGAGCCTTCGGATGACATTCAGCACCTACAAACAAACAAACAGTCAGTCTGATTCTGAGTGGACGTTTACAGTCTGCTGTCTGTCTGTGTGTCACTCACAGAGTCGTACTTCTCCTCTTCCTCGGCACACAGACGCCCGGCCAGCTGGAGACACACAGCGAGCGTTACAGGAAGTGACATCATTGGTGATGGATGGGTGATGGGTGAGTGAGTTTACCTGCAGTAAAGACGTAGTAACGATGGCTCCCGTCTCAGTGAGCGGGCTGTGAGGGATTCCTGCAAAAACAACCAAAGTGTTACTGTAAAGGGTCAGAGGTCAGAGGTCAGAGGTCAAAACACACTTTCTGTCTGATATGTTTATATATTGAGAATTTAGTGGAAATAAAAATTAAAAAAAAAAAAAAAATGCAGCAGGTGGTCTAACAAACTGACCAAAAGGTCCATTTAGTAGCTGCTGTGGAGCTTTCAGTTTTATCACATCACCTTCCTCAGCAGATGGAGTTGTCATGAAGATGTTTAAAGGCACACTGGTTTTCTGTGAGCTTATAGTCAGATCTACTCGTGCCCTAGACGGGGCAGTGATATTAGAAGTCTGTTAATTTACACATTCACACAGTCGGCGATGGATCATTTCTTGTGTGAATAAACTACGTACTCAAGACAAAGACAGAAGGAGTGAACAGTATCTAAAAACAATAAAGTTTGTAATGAAACTCAACCTGACAAACAGGAATGATGAAGCTCCGCCCATCACCTGACTCTCTGAGACAAACCAGGAAACAGGTTGTTATTCTGTTATTCTGTCTTCACTGAGACGACACACAGACACACTGAGAGACGGACGATAAGATTCACCTTCAGACCAAAACCACCACTTCCACTGAGAGAGGACATCTACAGGAGGGAATACTGGGAATACTGGAATACTACCACTTCAACCAGCTGCTGAATCCACAAACTAAACCAGAGTTTTACAAGAACAAAGACTCAAAGTGAGAGTAACTTTCAGGGAACAGGGAGTGGCTGAGCCGTCTGCCTGCTGTGTTTTCAGCTTCACTCAGAGACTAAATGGCTTCCAGATTAGAGGACGATCTCTGCTGTTCTGTCTGCCACGACGTCTTTAAAGATCCTGTCATCCTGTCATGTTGCCACAGCTTCTGTAAAGTCTGTCTGAAGAGCTGGTGGACAGAGAAACACGTCCAAGAGTGTCCACTTTGTAAGAGAAGATCTTCAAAGGACCCACCTCTTAACTTTGATTTAAAGAACGTGTGTGAGACTTTCTTAAAGGAGAGAGCTCAGAGATCTTCAGAGACTCTCTGCAGTCTGCACTCTGAGAAACTCAAACTCTTCTGTCTGGACCATCAGCAGCCGGTGTGTCACATCTGCAGAGATTCAGAAAAACACACCGACCACAGATTCAGACCCATCGATGAAGCTGCACGACAACACAAGAAGGAACTTCAGGAAACTCTGGAGCCCTTAAAGGAGAAGTTAAAGGTTTTCAAAGAAGTTAAAGTGGAGTTTGATCAAACATCAGAACACATGAAGGTCCAGGCCCGACACACAGAGACGCAGATTAAGGAGCAGTTTAAGAAGCTTCACCAGTTTCTAGAAGAGGAAGAGGAGGCCAGGATGGCTGCACTGAGGGAGGAAGAGGAGCAGAAGAGTCAGATGATGAAGAAGAAGATGGAGGCTGTGAGCAGAGAGATAGCAGCTCTTTCAGACACAGTCAGAACCACAGAGGACGAGCTGAGAGCTGAAGACGTCTCATTCCTGCTCAACTACAAGGCTGCAGTGGAAAGAGTCCAGCAGCTCCTCCTGCCGGAGGATCCACAGCTGGACTCAGGAGCTCTGATAGACCAGGCCAAACACCTGGGCAACCTCACCTTCAACATCTGGAACAAGATGAAGGACATGGTGTCCTACACTCTTGTGATTCTGGACCCAAACACTGCTCATCCAGAACTCATCCTGTCTGAAGATCTGACCAGTGTGAGACGAGGAGAGAAACAGCAGCTTCCTGATAATCCAGAGAGGATTAATGGTTACTGCTCTGTCCTGGGTTCTGAGGGCTTTAACTCAGGGACTCACAGCTGGGACGTCCAGGTTGGAGACAATACATGCTGGGAACTGGGTGTGTTAGCAGAGTCTGTCCAGGGGAAGGGAGACATACAGTCTGGAATATGGATAATAGGGTTCAATAATGGTAAATACGGAACATTCTCCCCACCAGGTTTATTCACTGTTCTCGTAGTCCAGAAGAAGCTCCAGAGGATCAGAGTGAATCTGGACTGGAACAAAGGAAAGCTGTCGTTCTCTGATCCTGATACTAACACACATATACACACCATCACACACACTTTCACTGAGAGGATGTTTCCATATATTAACACTGTGGATGATCTCCCTCTGAAGGTTTTACCAGTGAAGGTCTCTGTGACTGTAGGACAACAGAAATAGAAGAAGATGCATCATCATACATCATATGATGATGACGATGGTGGTGGTCAAGGTGTATTATTCTGAATGGTCCAATCAGAACATATATTGTGTATATGAAATACAGATATATTTCTATATAGTAAAAGACTTTGAAATGTAGGAGGGTTTCCAGGATCCTGATCCAGGAAGCAGATTTACTGAGAAAAACCTGGATCAGTCCACGTTCCAAATGTTGGGTTTATTTAGTAACATGATCCAGTTAAACTCAGTGAACTTGGATCAGAAACCAGGTTTACTGCCGTGTTTACACACATTACTGATGTAACCAGTAGGCGATTTGAGGGAGGATGTCATCCCCTTTGATAACCTGCCATCCTCCTTCTCCGTCTCTTACTGAAATATCAGTAAGTTAGAATCTATGGCCCCGACCACGACTCTGAAATATCAGTAAGTTAGAATCTATGGCCCTGACCACGGCTCTAAAATAATTGTATGTTAGAATCTACAGCCCCGACCACGGCTCTGAAATATCAGTAAGTTATAATCTATGGCCCCGACCACGACTCTGAAATATCAGTAAGTTAGAATCTATGGCCCTGACCACGGCTCTAAAATAATTGTATGTTAGAATCTACAGCCCCGACCACGGCTCTGAAATATCAGTAAGTTATAATCTATGGCCCCGACCACGGCTCTGAAATATCAGTAAGTTAGAATCTATGGCCCCGACCACGGCTCTGAAATATCAGTAAGTTATAATCTATGGCCCCGACCATGACTCTGAAATATCAGTAAGTTAGAATCTATGGCCCCGACCACGGCTCTGAAATATCAGTAAGTTAGAATCTATGGCCCCGACCATGGCTCTGAAATATCAGTAAGTTAGAATCTATGGCCCCGACCACGGCTCTGAAATATCAGTAAGTTAGAATCTATGGCCCCGACCACGGCTCTGAAATATCAGTAAGTTAGAATCTATGGCCCCGACCACGGCTCTGAAATATCAGTAAGTTAGAATCTATGGCCCCGACCACGGCTCGGGTCCGTCCCCCTCGTTAGAAATTAATAAATCACCTACTAGATGTAACATCATCAGAATTAATAACTCATATTTAGTCTCCTGTTTCTGAATCACAAGACCTGTCAATCAAGTTGTGATCGACGGCAGCTTCAGATTGGTTTTGGTTGTGGGGGGGGGGCTACTCTTTGGTTTACCATTATTGATTATTGATTGTATCTTAAATGTGAAGTTTCTGTGTATTTGAACAGCAGGTTCAAACATTGATTTGTTTATTGATGTAAAGTGTTAAAGAGATTTTATTTGACATCATCTGTTCGCTGTAATTCTTCATTAAAAATGAGATTAAAGCTTCAACTGGAAGTTATTAAATAATATTAAAAAATAATAAAGTTAAAGTGCCATCTGACTGCTTCTCTGTGATTGCTGAGCATATAAATCAAAAACTTGAACTAACACTGTTAAACCTGAAATATCAGACAGAAACTGGGAGGGAGAAATATGAGGGATGTGATATGAGAAAGAATTAAGAGGAAACCAGACGACTGTTCCTGGACCTGTTTTGGTGAGTGTGAACGGAGAGTCGTGTCTGGAGTACGCCTCCACGCCAACGTATCTGTGGACGAGGTCAGAGCCCAGCAGGTCCACCGCCACGCCGTACACCAGCGGCCACGACACCTCACCCAGAACCAGAGAGCCGGCCCAGTCGCCCAGAGACAACCTGAACCAAATAAAAGACAGAGAGTGAGACTACAGACAGACAGACAGGCAGGCAGACAAACAGACAGACAGACAGACAGACAGACAGACAGACAGACAGACAGACAGACAGACAGACAGACAGACAGACAGACAGACAGACAGACAGACAGACAGACAGACAACGGAGACAAAACCAGCCTGTGTTTTTAGTCCCATTTACTGTAAATTCATTTTTATCACACTGCTGGCAACTAACAAAACGCTTTTATTTTGAAGGAGCTAGAGGAAGTACAACGGAGTATTAGGGCCACATTGAGGGAAAAAAAAATCGGAGATTTTGAGAATAAAGTCATAATATTACGAGAAAAAAATCTGAATTTATTGAGAATAAAGTCATACTATTTCAAGAAAAAAAAAGTCAGATTATTACGAGAATAAAGTCACAACTTCACGTAAAAAAAGTCGTAAAATTACGAGAATAAAGTCATAACTTTACTAGAAAAAAAGTTGTAATATTATGAGAATAAAGTCATAACTTTACTGGAAAAAAAAAGTTGTAATATTACGAGAATAAAGTCATAACTTTACGAGAAAAAAAAGGTGTAACATTACAAGAATAAAGTCATAACGTTACGTGGAAAAAAGTCTTAATATTACGAGAAAAAAAAATCGTAATTTATTGAGAATAAAGTCATAACTTTATTATAATATTAGGACTTTATTCTCATAATATTATTTATTATTATTATTTATTTTTGAAATCTCAGATTTATTTTTGTCCCTCAACGTGGCCCTAATACTCGTCGTAAGGAAGAGACGATTTCATTGCAAAGTAAAAGTTGGTCTAAATTGAGATGCAAGTTACAAGTTGAAACTTCCACTCCTCTACAGGCAGTGATGGAGGAAGTAATCAGATCTTTTACTGCAGTAAAAGTACTACCACACTGTATAAAGTAGTAAAAGTCCTGCATTGAAAATGTCAACTAATAAAAGTACATCAGTATAATCAGGAAAATGTAAATAGGTTAGTTTTAATATATGGACGTACTGTACCTCTGTCCATCCACAGTGCAGATGGAGACTCCCCACTTCGTGCTGTCCATGCTCTCCTTCTCTTTCTCCTGATTCCTCAAATACAAAACAATAAAAAGATCATTTGGGACGAGGTTTTCTTCCCCGTCAGCACCACAAATATGCTCCTGATGTTTAATATACTTGGAAAAAATATTAATCAAAACATGTGTTCACACAAGAACTCACTTAACAGTGAATAAGGGGATGAGAGTGTCTTTACACGGATTTTCTTTTTGAGGTTTCTACCAAAAACCAGCGGTAGAAGAAGTACTCAGATCTCTTACTGAAGCAAAAGTAGTAATACCACAGTGTAGAAATACTCTATTACAAGTAAATGTCCTGCATTCAAAATTTTAAATTTAAATTGCCGTTAAAAATATATATGTACCCATTTCAGAATAATATATATTATTGTATTATTGATGCATTAATGTGTTAATTAATGTTGGAGCTGGTAAAGGTGGAGCTGATTTTAATTACTTTACATACTGCTGTTTAGAATATGATTTAATACATCATAATTATATTTTGCATTATTAACCTGAATTTATAAAGTAATTAGAATTATCAAATAAATGTAGTGGAGTGAAAAGTAGAATATTTCCCTCAGAGATGTTGTGGAGTAGAAGTATACAGTAGCAGAAAATGGAAATACTGAAGTAAAGTACAAGTACCTCAAAACTACGGTATTTGAGTAAATGTACTTACCGTAAAACTGCAATCAATAGCCCAGGCTTTTATTTGCTTCAATCACTGATCTCAACCAACGTATATTTGGGATCCTGTCGCACAAAACTCAGCAAAGATGAGAAATAGATGCGTTCAGGTGAATTAACGGTGATGCGTTCAGGTGAATTAACGGTGATGCGTTCAGGTGAATTAGCGGTGATGCGTTCAGGTGAATTAGCGGTGATGCGTTCAGGTGAATTAACGGTGATGCGTTCAGGTGAATTAGCGGTGATGCGTTCAGGTGAATTAGCGGTGATGCGTTCAGGTGAATTAACGGTGATGCGTTCAGGTGAATTAGCGGTGATGCGTTCAGGTGTATTAGCGGTGATGCGTTCAGGTGAATTAACGGTGATGCGTTCAGGTGAATTAGCGGTGATGCGTTCAGGTGAATTAACGGTGATGCGTTCAGGTGAATTAGCGGTGATGCGTTCAGGTGAATTAACGGTGATGCGTTCAGGTGAATTAACGGTGATGCGTTCAGGTGAATTAACGGTGATGCGTTCAGGTGAATTAGCGGTGATGCGTTCAGGTGAATTAGCGGTGATGCGTTGAGGTGAATCAGCGGTGATGCGTTCAGGTGAATTAGCGGTAATGCGTTGAGGTGAATTAACGATGATGCGTTCAGGTGAATTAACGATGATGCGTTCAGGTGAATTAACGGTGATGTTCAGGTGAATTAGCGGTGATGCGTTCAGGTGAATTAGCGGTGATGCGTTCAGGTGAATTAGCGGTGATGTTCAGGTGAATTAGCGGTGATGCGTTCAGGTGAATTAGCGGTGATGCGTTCAGGTGAATTAACGGTGATGCGTTCAGGTGAATTAACGGTGATGCGTTCAGGTGAATTAGCGGTGATGCGTTCAGGTGAATTAGCGGTGATGCGTTCAGGTGAATTAACGGTGATGCGTTCAGGTGAATTAACGGTGATGCGTTCAGGTGAATTAACGGTGTTGCGTTCAGGTGAATTAACGGTGATGCGTTCAGGTGAATTAGCGGTGATGCGTTCAGGTGAATTAGCGGTGATGCGTTCAGGTGAATTATCGGTGATGCGTTGAGGTGAATTAGCGGTGATGCGTTCAGGTGAATTAGCGGTGATGCGTTCAGGTGAATTAGCGGTGATGCGTTCAGGTGATTTAGCGGTGATGCGTTCAGGTGAATTAACGGTGATGCGTTGAGGTCAATCAGCGGTGATGCGTTCAGGTGAATTAGCGGTGATGCGTTCAGGTGAATTAGCGCTGATGCGTTCAGGTGAATTAACGGTGATGCGTTGAGGTGAATCAGCGGTGATGCGTTCAGGTGAATTAACGGTGATGCGTTCAGGTGAATTAACGGTGATGCGTTCAGGTGAATTAACGGTGATGCGTTCAGGTGAATTAACGGTGATGCGTTCAGGTGAATTAACGGTGATGCGTTCAGGTGAATTAACGGTGATGCGTTCAGGTGAATTAACGATGATGCGTTCAGGTGAATTAACGGTGATGCGTTCAGGTGAATTACACTGTACACACTCGGACGGGGATTCACCACCTCTCCTAAGCCTGTCCAACCGCTACGCACCCCTGTCTGATGATGCTCCACCCAGCTGATGCCCCCGCGGCTCGGACTCGTCCGGACCTGGACCCTCCTCCGAAAACACCGCCGGCTCCTGCCGACACTGCATCCCCGCCACCGGTGGCTCTCCGCTCCACTGTGAAGCCGGATCAACGGCGTTCATCTCGGCTCACAACTTCATCCTCCCGGCGTAAACTCCTGAAAGAGGCCGTGATGAGACGCTCTGCAAGTTTCCCCTGCTCTGGGCCGGCAGAGAAATCCTCTCCTAACTCTGCAGACACTGTGTCACCACAACACTCGCCTGCTGGGTCATCCCATCCCCAGTCACCACCATCTCCTCATCCACTCTTCCCCACAACTACGTTAATAGTCGGGGACTCCATAAGCAGGAATATCCGCTTCTTCAACGCCGTCACTCACTGTTTCCCTGGAGCCACGGTCCCGGTCCTCCGAGATAACCTCCCGGGGCTCCTGCTGTCTCTCCCGTCCTCTATCAACCGAGTGATAGTTCATGTGGGGTTTAATGATACAGCCCGCCAGCAGTCTGAACTGACAAAAAATGATTTTAAGGACCTTTTTAACTTTTTAAGTACTTGTGGAAAGTCAGTTTTTATCTCTGGCCCAATCCCCACACTGGACCGTGGGGGGGGCGCTTCAGCAGGATCCTCAGCCTCCACACATGGCTCAAATCCGCCTGCAGACTGCACAACATAGCTTTTATCGACAATTTTAACCTATTTTGGAATCTTTTCTCCCTCTTCAGGACTGACGGAGTTCACCCCAACAGGCTGGGGAGCCGAATGTTAGCGGCTAACCTGCAGCACGCTGTTCAGTCATCTCCACGTGACTGACTGGGCGTGTGTGTGTTTACATCTCACACACACACACACACACAGGAGTCTTCTTCTCTGACGTCATCTCAGGCCACTGTTTCTGGTGCTAGCTCCCCCTACTGTCCTCCACGGGAATCCATCTTGCCCACTAGCTCCATTCACCAGTGTATAACGCCCTTCACAGCCTTTAACAGTCCCTTATATCCTCAAAGGATCTCCACCATTACAAGACCAAGGTCCCTTAATTTAAAATCTGGTGGTATTAACCATCAGAACCTGCTATATTGCAGGCTGCTTCCCACTGCAACTAAAGATCCTGAACCTGTTAAAGCTAATATGGCTTTGCTTAATGTGAGGTCAGTCTCCAACAAAACCTTTATTTTAAATGACTTTATCAGCACTGAGGACCTTGATTTCTTATTTTTAACTGAAACATGGTTAAGACCAGGTGATCACAGCCAGTTGAATGAACTCTGCCCTCCAAATTATGAATTCTTCAGCTCCCCTCGGGCAAGTGGCCGTGGAGGAGGCCTTGCTGTGATTTTTAAAAATCATTTTAAGTGCAGCCTTATTGCTGTCAATAATTTAGCAAGTTTTGAGGGAATGATGTTTAAAATTAACTCTGTCCTTCCAGTGCTCTGTATTGTCATTTATCGACCTCCTACTCGTAACCCGGTGTTTCTCACTGAACTTTCAGAATTTTTAGCCTCAGTGGTTCTTCACTACGATAAAATTATGATCGTTGGGGATTTTAATTTTCATGTTGACAACATCACAGATCAAGCTGCAACTGAGTTTTTAAATATTACTGAGTCCTACAATTTTGTCCAACATGTACACGGTCCAACCCATAACTGTGGACACACACTAGATCTGGTGTTTACACCGGGCTTGGACCTTGACAGTCTGTCCATCAGAGATCTTGCTGTGTCTGACCATATGTGTATCCTGCTTAATAAAGTCCTTCATGCGACTATAAAACCACAGAAGCAGAAGTTACGCTTCCGTGTTTTCAATAAGGACACAGCTCAGTCTTTCTCTTCACTTTTTAACACTGCTAGAGACAATCTGTCAAACTTTTCTGATACAAACGACCAGTTATTAGCTTTTAATCAGTTATGCCTAACTACCCTGGACATAGTTGCTCCTTTAATAACAAAACATAAAACCACTACCAAAATAGCCCCGTGGATGAATGAGGACATCCGTAGCCTTAAAAGAACCTGTAGGAAAGCTGAACGCAGGTTGAAGTCCAGCAAACTAGAGGTTCATTACCTGCTGCTCAAAGACCTACTGGCAGCATACAACTGTAAGATAAAGGAATCCAGGGACCAGTATTTCTCACAGCTCATCTCCACCAACCAAAATAACCCCAGAATCCTGTTTAATACCATCAATCGGCTTGTAAATTCTCCTCCTCCTGTTGCAGACGTTTCTTCCTCTGCTGACTGTGATAAAATTCTTACCTACTTCATACAAAAGATTGACCAGATTAGGGCAAATATCATTCCTCCACCTCTGCAGTTGACCTCACTTGCCCCTCCTCGGTTGTGCTGGATTGTTTGCGACCAATATCACTGCAGGATCTCAAGAAAACAGTAGCACTTATGAGTCCTTCATCAAGTCCCCTTGATGTTATACCCTGAAAACTGTTTAAAGATTCAATAGAGTCAATCAGCCCTGCACTACTGTCCATCATTAACAGCTCTCTGACCTCTGGAGTTGTACCAGAACAGTTCAAAACCGCCTGTGTCCAACCGCTGCTGAAGGGTCCTGATTTAGATCCCACAGACTTAAAAAACTTCCGTCCAATTTCCAAACTGTCCTTCACTTCTAAAATTCTGGAAAAAGTAGTGCTGGACCAATTAATACAAGTACTCAATAACAACCACATTTTCGAAAAATTTCAATCAGGTTTCCGCAAATTACATAGCACAGAAACTGCCCTCCTTAGAGTCACAAACGACTTACTGATGGCTGCAGACTCTGGGGCATGCTCTGTGTTAGTATTGCTTGACCTCAGTGCAGCATTTGACACCATCGACCATTCCATCCTCATCAATAGATTACATCAGTGGGCAGGCATCACTGGAGCTGCCCTAGACTGGTTTTCCTCCTATCTGTCCAACAGGAAATGTTTTGTTTCAGTTGGGGAATTTAACTCTGAAACCACACAGACCAATCAGGGTATTCCTCAAGGATCAATCCTGGGACCCGTTCTTTTTACACTGTACATGTTGCCCCTAGGACATATAATCCATCGTCACAACATCTCCTTCCATAGCTACGCAGATGATACACAGCTCTACTTGTCATTTAAACCCTCTGATACCAATAAATTAGCATCCTTACAGAGCTGCCTACAAGACATAACAGGTTGGATGTCTCTAAATTTCCTAAAACTCAACGCTGATAAAACAGAAGTACTCATCATTGGCCCAGACCAAATCTCAATTCAAGTACAGCCTCTCCTTGGCCCCCTTACTCCCAACGTAAAGTCAGCTACGAGAAATCTGGGTGTTATCCTGGATAGCAACTTAAGCCTGGAGAAACATGTAAAGAAGGTAGTCCAGTCGTGTTTTTATCAACTGAGAAACATCTCTAAAATCCGTTCACTTCTCTCTTTTGGTAACACAGAGAAAATTATACATGCTCTGATATTATCCCGTCTTGATTACTGTAATTCCTCGTACACTTGTTTAAACAATCGAGCAACAGAGCAGCTCCAAATAGTTCAGAACTCTGCAGCTAGACTGCTGACAAAAACTAAGCGATTCTGTCATATTACACCAGTTCTGGCTTCACTACATTGGCTTCCAGTAGCTTTTAGAATTGATTTTAAAGTGCTTTTAATCACTTATAAAGCTCTGAATAACCTGGCACCGGAGTATATAACTGAGCTCCTCACACGGTACTGTCCGAACAGGCCCTCAGGTCTGCCAGTCTGGGTCTTTTAACGGTTCCAAAGACCAGGCTAAAAACAAAGGGTGATCGAGCCTTTGCAGTACTGGCACCCCGACTCTGGAATAGTCTCCCACTGAGCATCAGATCAGCTGACTCTGTCACCACTTTTAAATCCAGTCTTAAAACTCACTTTTATAAAATGGCTTTTCCAATCAGCTGAATTTGTTAGTCCTTTGTATGCTTGTGTGCTGATGTGTATGAATGTGCACATGTAATTGTATGAATATGTATATGCTTATTTCTTTATTTACCTATTTTTTACTGTTTTTATTTTTTACTGTTTTTTATTTTTTATTTTACTGGTTTTTATTTCATTATTTATGGTTCATTGTATTCTGCTGTCTTTGATGTGAACTTCTTTGGAAAGCACTTTGTGCTTTGTGCTTGAAAAGTGCTCTACAAATAAAATTATTATTATTATTATTATTATACAGTAAAGACACATTAGAGACACAGTAGAGACAACTTAATAACAAATAACTGTATTAAGTTAAGGACATTAACATATCTTTAATGTATTTCTGAAATAGGAATTGTACAATTAATTTACACAACAGACCAATATTTATTTTATTTTATTTTATTTTATTTTATTTTGTTTTATTTTATTTTATTTTATTTTGTTTTATTTTATTTTGTTTTATTTTGTTTTATTTTATTTTATTTTATTTTATTTTGGCTACTGATATTTCAGAGCCGTGGTCAGGGCCATAGATTCTAACTTACTGATATTTCAGAGCCGTGGTCAGGGCCATAGATTCTAACTTACTGATATTTCAGAGCCATGGTAGGGGCCATAGATTCTAACTTACTGATATTTCAGAGACGTGGTCGGGGCCATAGATTCTAACTTACTGATATTTCAAAGCCGTGGTCGGGGCCATAGATTCTAACTTACTGATATTTCAGAGCCGTGGTCGGGGCCATAGATTCTAACTTACGGATATTTCAGAGCCGTGGTCGGGGCCATAGATTCTAACTTACTGATATTTCAAAGCCATGGTCGGGGCCACAGATTCTAACTTACAGATATTTCAGAGCCGTGGTCGGGGCCATAGATTCTAACTTACTGATATTTCAGAGCCGTGGTCGGAGCCATAGATTCTAACTTACTGATATTTCAGAGCCGTGGTCGGGGCCATAGATTCTAACTTACTGATATTTCAGAGCCGTGGTCGGGGCCATAGATTCTAACTTACTGATATTTCAGAGCCGTGGTCGGGGCCATAGATTCTAACTTACTGATATTTCAGAGCCGTGGTCGGGGCCATAGATTCTAAATTACTGATATTTCAGAGCCATGGTCTGGGCCATATACTCTAACTTACTGATATTTCAGAGCCGTGGTCGGGGCCATAGATTCTAACTTACTGATATATCAGAGCCGTGGTCGGGGCCATAGATTCGAACTGGCACAAACCTCAGTCAGATAAAGGATCAGTGATTCAGGTAGACTAGATTAACATATTCTGCCCCTGCACTCTATCTGCTACTAGGGGATGGAAAGGGGGGATAACAGGTTAACAAAAGGGAGCATCCCCCCCTCAAATCATCTACTGTGTGAGAATAATAAAGATCATGACAAATGTCCTGACCTGTTGGGATGTAAAACAACAATAAACTTAAAGGTGTGTTTTACCTGCAGCATTAGATCCAAAGCAGCATTAATGTCCGCCTTGTCTGGAAAACACTGTAACACAGGCGGATTGTTAGAGAGGAGACGTGGGTCGACTCTGGTGAAACAGATGTTTTAAAGGATGTTTTACCTTTTTCTCCTGCAGGTAGAAGGACAGAGCGTGGAGTCTCACACTGGCCTTCCTGCTGCTCTGATAACTAAACATCACAGCAACAAAACTCACTTTATTACCTCCACACACAAGAAAAAATGCCCCTCAGTACTCAGTACTACTTTAAGACTACTTTATTAGAAAAAAGCTTTCCAACTAAAAACCATGTCTCTCATAAATATAAAAGGCTTATAATAACTGACTGAATTAAATATAATAATTGAAGAAAATTCATGGGAAGAACTGTTCAAAAGCTGTAATAAAGTAATCAATAGTCACAATAATTTACAAATCTATGCTGATTACAACGGTTGACTACAATCTTGTGACCGGCTACCAAAGTGGTTTTGCCCCCTGAATGCTCACACAACCAGTAATGTTTGAATACAGGAAACCCGTCTATCCACATTATTCTCAGGGCGATTCGGTAGAAATGATCATGGGCGGAACTTCCAGTGAGGCAGAGGAAGCAGCAGTAAGTTAGTTAGTCCCATAGGCTAACCGTAGTGGCTAACTGTAGAGGCTAACCATAGTGGCTAACCATAGAGACTAACCATAGAGACTAACCATAGAGGCTAACCATAGTGACAAACCATAGAGACTAACCAGAGTTTCTAACCATAGAGGCTAACTATAGTGACTAACCATAGAGGCTAACCATAGTGACTAACCATAGAGACTAACAATAGAAGCTAACCATAGTGACTAACCATAGAGGCTAACCATAGAGGCTAACCATAGAGACTAACCATAGAGGCTAACCATAGAGGCTAACCATAGAGACTAACCAGAGTTTCTAACCATAGAGGCTAACTATAGTGACTAACCATAGAGGCTAACCATAGTGACTAACCATAGAGGCTAACCATAGAGACTAACCAGAGTTTCTAACCATAGAGGCTAACTATAGTGACTAACCATAGAGGCTAATCATAGTGACTAACCATAGAGACTAACCATAGAGGCTAACCATAGTGACTAACCATAGAGGCTAACCATAGAGGCTAACCATAGAGACTAACCAGAGTTTCTAACCATAGAGGCTAACCATAGTGGCTAACCATAGTGGCTAACCATAGAGGCTAACAATAGTGGCTAACCATAGAGGCTTACCATAGAGGCTAACCATAGTGACTAACCATAGAGGCTGACCGTAGAGACTAACCATAGAGGCTAACCATAGAGACTAACCATAGAGACTAACCATAGAGGCTAACCATAGTTTCTAACCATAGAGGCTAACTATAGAGGCTAACCATAGTTTCTAACCATAGAGACTAACCATAGAGACTAACCATAGTGACTAACCATAGAGGCTAACCATAGTGACTAACCATAGAGGCTAACCATAGAGGCAAACCATAGAGGCTAACCATAGAGGCTAACCATAATGGCTAACCATAGTTTCTAATCATAGAGGCTAACCATAGAGGCCAACCATAGTTTCTAACCATAGAGGCTAACCACAGTTTCTAACCATAGAGGCTAACCATAGAGGCTAACCATAGTGGCTAACTATAGAGGCTAACCATAGAGGCTAACCATAGTGGCTAACCATAGAGGTTAACCATTGTGGCTAACCATAGAGGCTAACCATAGAGGCTAACCATAGTGGCTAACCATAGTTTCTAACCATAGTGGCTAACCATAGTTTCTAACCATAGTGGCTAACCATAGTTTCTAACCATAGAGGCCAACAATAGTGGCTAACCATAGAGGCTAACCAGAGAGGCTAACCGTAGAGGCTAACCGTAGAGGCTAACCATAGAGGCTAACCATAGAGGCTAACCGCCAACTGCTCTTCTTTTGAAAAGTAATTCACCTTCAATTTAACAAATCCTGCTTTATTTTTAACAGATATTTAACTTAACATGACATTAGCATTTTTTAAAGTGTAAAATGTTTGCAGCATCAGCACCTGGTGCAGTTTAAGTTGACGTGCTCCTTGTTGCAGAGCCTTCGGATGACATTCAGCACCTACAAACAAACAAACAGTCAGTCTGATTCTGAGTGGACGTTTACAGTCTGCTGTCTGTCTGTGTGTCACTCACAGAGTCGTACTTCTCCTCTTCCTCGGCACACAGACGCCCGGCCAGCTGGAGACACACAGCGAGCGTTACAGGAAGTGACATCACTGGTGATAGATGGATGGGTGATGGGTGATGGGTGAGTGAGTTTACCTGCAGTAAAGACGTAGTAACGATGGCTCCCGTCTCAGTGAGCGGGCTGTGAGGGATTCCTGCAAACACAACCAAAGTGTTACTGTACAGGGTCAGAGGTCAGAGGTCAGAGGTGAAAACACACTTTCTGTCTGATATGTTTATATACTGAGAATTTACTGGAAATAAAAGCTTTTTAAAAAAAAAATGCAGCAGGCGGTCTAACAAACTGACCACAAGGTCCATTTAGTAGCTGCTGTGGAGCTTTCAGTTTTATCACATCACCTTCCTCAGCAGATGGAGTTGTCATGAAGATGTTTAAAGGCACACTGGTTTTCTGTGGGCTTATAGTCAGATCTACTCGTGCCCTAGACGGGGCAGCGATATTAGAAGTCTGTTAATTTACACATTCACACAGTCGGCGATGGATCATTTCTGAATGAACTACGTACTCAAGACAAAGACAGAAGGAGTGAACAGTATCTAAAAACAATAAAGTTTGTAATGAAACTCAACCTGACGAACTGGAATGATGAAGCTCCGCCCATCACTCACTGAGAAAAACCAGGAAACAGGCTCACTGAGAAAAACCAGGAAACAGGCTCACTGAGAAAAACCAGGAAACAGGCTGTTATTCTGTCTTCACTGAGACGACACACAGACACACTGAGAGACGGACGATAAGATTCACCTTCAGACCAAAACCACCACTTCCACTGAGAGTGGACATCTACAGGAGGGAATACTGGGAATACTGGAATACTACCACTTCAACCAGCTGCTGAATCCACAAACTGAACCAGAGTTTTACAAGAACAAAGACTCAAAGTGAAAGTAACTTTCAGGGAACAGGGAGTGGCTGAGCCGTCTGCCTGCTGTGTTTTCAGCTTCACTCAGAGACTAAATGGCTTCCAGATTAGAGGACGATCTCTGCTGTTCTGTCTGCCACGACGTCTTTAAAGATCCTGTCATCCTGTCATGTAGCCACAGCTTCTGTAGAGTCTGTCTGCAGAGCTGGTGGACAGACAAAGACGGCCAAGAGTGTCCACTTTGTAAGAGACATTCAAAGGACGTTTTTCTTCCTAACTTTGCTTTAAAAAACGTGTGTGAGACTTTCTTACAGGAGAGAGCTCAGAGATCTTCAGAGACTCTCTGCAGTCTGCACTCTGAGAAACTCAAACTCTTCTGTCTGGACCATCAGCAGCCGGTGTGTCTCGTCTGCAGAGATTC
>CAKAOJ020001181.1:52500-84741 GCA_916701645.2 Sebastolobus alascanus
AAGTAGAGATACAGTAGAGACACAGTAGAGACTAAGTAGAGATAGAGTAGAGAGACAGTAGAGATACAGTAGAGAATCAGCAGAGAAACAGTAGAGATACAATAGAGACAAAGTAGAGACACAGTAGAGATACAGTAGAGACATAGTAGAGATACAGTAGAGAAACAGCAGAGATACAGTAGAGAAACAGTAGAGAAACAGCAGAGATACAGTAGAGATACAGTAGAGACACAGCAGAGATACAGTAGAAATACAGTAGAGATACAGTAGAAATACAGTAGAGACACAGTAGAAATACAGTAGAGACACAGCAGAGATACAGTAGAAATACAGTAGAGATACAGTAGAAATACAGTAGAGACACAGTAGAGACACAGTAGAAATACAGTAGAGACACAGCAGAGATACAGTAGAAATACAGTAGAGATACAATAGAGAAACAGTAGAAATACAGTAGAGACACAGTAGAGACAAAGCAGAGATTCAGTAGAGACACAGTAGAAATACAGTAGAGACACAGCAGAGATACAGTAGAGACACAGTAGAAATACAGTAGAGACAGCAGAGATTCAGAAGAGACACAGCAGAGATACAGTAGAAATACAGTAGAGATACAGTAGAGAAACAGTAGAAATACAGTGGAGACACAGTAGAAATACAGTAGAGACACAGTAGAAATACAGTAGAGACACAGCAGAGATACAGTAGAAATACAGTAGAGATACAGTAGAGAAACAGCAGAGATACAGTGAGAGATTCAGTAGAGACACAGTACAAATACAGTAGAGATACAGTAGAAATACAGTAGAGACACAGTAGAGACAAAGCAGATATTCAGTAGAGAGACACAGTACAAATACAGTAGAGATACAGTAGAAATACAGTAGAGACACAGTAGAGACAAAGCAGAGATTCAGTAGAGAAACAGTACAAATACAGTAGAGAAACAGTAGAGATACAGTAGAGAAACAGTAGAGGAACAGTAGAGATACAGTAGAGAAACAGTAGAAAAACAGTAGAGATACAGTAGAGACAGTAGAGATACAGTAGAGATACAGTAGAAAAACAGTAGAGATACAGTGAGAGAAACAGTAGAGACACAGTAGAGATACAGTAGAGAAACAATAGAGACAGTAGAGACAAATTCATAAAAAATAACTGTATTAAGTTAAGGAAGTTAACATATCTTTAATTTATTTCTAAAATAAGAGTTGTACAATTAATTTACACAACAGACCAATATTTATTTTATTTTATTTTATTTTATTTTATTTTATTTTATTTTATTTTATTTTATTTTATTTTATTTCATTTTATTTTATTTTATTTTATTATGTTTTATTTTGTTTTATTTTATTTTATTTTATTTTATTTTATTTTGGCTACTGATATTTCAGAGCCGTGGTCGGAGCCATAGATTCTAACTTACTGATATTTCAGAGCCGTGGTCGGAGCCATAGATTCTAACTTACTGATATTTCAGAGCCGTGGTCGGGGCCATAGATTCTAACTTACTGATATTTCAGAGCCGTGGTCGGGGCCATAGATTCTAACTTACTGATATTTCAGGGCCGTGGTCGGAGCCATAGATTCTAACTTACTGATATTTCAGAGCCGTGGTCGGAGCCATAGATTCTAACTTACTGATATTTCAGAGCCGTGGTCGGGGCCATAGATTCTAACTTACTGATATTTCAGAGCCGTGGTCGGAGCCATAGATTCTAACTTACTGATATTTCAGAGCCGTGGTCGGGGCCATAGATTCTGACTTACTGATATTTCAGAGCCGTGGTCGGGGCCATAGATTCGAACTGGCACAAACCTCAGTCAGATAAAGGATCAGTGATTCAGGTAGACTAGATTAACATATTCTGCCCCTGCACTCTCTCTGCTACTAGGGGATGGAAAGGGGGGATAACAGGTTAACAAAAGGGAGCATCCCCCCCCCTCAAATCATCCACTGTGTGAGAATAATAAAGATTATGACAAATGTCCTGACCTGTTGGGATGTAAAACAACAATAAACTTAAAGGTGTGTTTTACCTGCAGCATTAGATCCAAAGCAGCATTAATGTCCGCCTTGTCTGGAAAACACTGTAACACAGGCGGATTGTTAGAGAGGAGACGTGGGTCGACTCTGGTGAAACAGATGTTTTAAAGGATGTTTTACCTTTTTCTCCTGCAGGTAGAAGGACAGAGCGTGGAGTCTCACACTGGCCTTCCTGCTGCTCTGATAACTAAACATCACAGCAACAAAACTCACTTTATTACCTCCACACACAAGAAAAAATGCCCCTCAGTACTCAGTACTACTTTAAGACTACTTTATTAGAAAAAAGCTTTCCAACTAAAAACCATGTCTCTCATAATTATAAAAGGCTTATAATAATTGACTGAATTAAATATAATAATTGAAGATAGTTCATGGGAAGACCTGTTCATAAGCTGTCATAAAGGAATCAATAATTTACAAATCTATGCTGATTACAACGGTTGACTACAATCTTGTGACCGGCTGCCAAAGTGGTTTTGCCCCCTGAATGCTCACACAACCAGTAATGTTTGAATACAGGAAACCCGTCTATCCACATTATTCTCAGGGCGATTCTGTAGAAATGATCATGGGCGGAACTTCCAGTGAGGCAGAGGAAGCAGCAGTAAGTTAGTTAGTCCCATAGGCTAACCGTAGTGGCTAACTGTAGAGGCTAACCATAGAGGCTAACCATAGAGACTAACCATAGAGACTAACCATAGAGGCTAACCATAGAGACTAACCATAGAGACTAACCATAGAGGCTAACCATAGAGACTAACCGCAGAGACTAACTATAGTGACTAACCATAGAGGCTAACCATAGTGACTAACCATAGAGGCTAACCATAGAGACTAACCAGAGTTTCTAACCATAGAGGCTAACTATAGTGACTAACCATAGAGGCTAATCATAGTGACTAACCATAGAGACTAACCATAGAGGCTAACCATATTGACTAACCATAGAGGCTAACCATAGTGACTAACCATAGAGACTAACAATAGAAGCTAACCATAGTGACTAACCATAGAGGCTAACCATAGAGGCTAACCATAGAGACTAACCATAGAGGCTAACCATAGAGGCTAACCATAGAGACTAACCAGAGTTTCTAACCATAGAGGCTAACTATAGTGACTAACCATAGAGGCTAACCATAGTGACTAACCATAGAGGCTAACCATAGAGACTAACCAGAGTTTCTAACCATAGAGGCTAACTATAGTGACTAACCATAGAGGCTAATCATAGTGACTAACCATAGAGACTAACCATAGAGGCTAACCATATTGACTAACCATAGAGGCTAACCATAGAGGCTAACCATAGAGACTAACCAGAGTTTCTAACCATAGAGGCTAACCATAGTGGCTAACCATAGTGGCTAACCATAGAGGCTAACAATAGTGGCTAACCATAGAGGCTTACCATAGAGGCTAACCATAGTGACTAACCATAGAGGCTGACCGTAGAGACTAACCATAGAGGCTAACCATAGAGACTAACCATAGAGACTAACCATAGAGGCTAACCATAGTTTCTAACCATAGAGGCTAACTATAGAGGCTAACCATAGTTTCTAACCATAGAGACTAACCATAGAGACTAACCATAGTGACTAACCATAGAGGCTAACCATAGTGACTAACCATAGAGGCTAACCATAGAGGCAAACCATAGAGGCTAAACATAGAGGCTAACCATAATGGCTAACCATAGTTTCTAATCATAGAGGCTAACCATAGAGGCCAACCATAGTTTCTAACCATAGAGGCTAACCACAGTTTCTAACCATAGAGGCTAACCATAGAGGCTAACCATAGTGGCTAACTATAGAGGCTAACCATAGAGGCTAACCATAGTGGCTAACCATAGAGGCTAACCATAGTGGCTAACCATAGAGGCTAACCATAGAGGCTAACCATAGTGGCTAACCATAGTTTCTAACCATAGTGGCTAACCATAGTTTCTAACCATAGTGGCTAACCATAGAGGCTAACCATAGAGGCTAACCGCCAACTGCTCTTCTTTTGAAAAGTAATTCACCTTCAATTTAACAAATCATGCTTTATTTTTAACAGATATTTAACTTAACATGACATTAGCATTTTCTAGAGTGTAAAATGTTTGCAGCATCAGCACCTGGTGCAGTTTAAGTTGACGTGCTCCTTGTTGCAGAGCCTTCGGATGACATTCAGCACCTACAAACAAACAAACAGTCAGTCTGATTCTGAGTGGACGTTTACAGTCTGCTGTCTGTCTGTGTGTCACTCACAGAGTCGTACTTCTCCTCTTCCTCAGCACACAGACGCCCGGCCAGCTGGAGACACACAGCGAGCGTTACAGGAAGTGACATCACTGGTGATGGATGGTTGATGGATGATGGGTGAGTGAGTTTACCTGCAGTAAAGACGTAGTAACGATGGCTCCCGTCTCAGTGAGCGGGCTGTGAGGGATTCCTGCAAACACAACCAAAGTGTTACTGTACAGGGTCAGAGGTCAGAGGTCAGAGGTGAAAACAACTAACCATAGAGACTAACCATGGAGGCTAACCAGAGTTTCTAACCATAGAGGCTAACTATAGTGACTAACCATAGAGGCTAACCATAGTGACTAACCATAGAGACTAACAATAGAAGCTAACCATAGTGACTAACCATAGAGGCTAACCATAGAGGCTAACCATAGAGACTAACCATAGAGGCTAACCATAGAGGCTAACCATAGAGACTAACCAGAGTTTCTAACCATAGAGGCTAACTATAGTGACTAACCATAGAGGCTAACCATAGTGACTAACCATAGAGGCTAACCATAGAGACTAACCAGAGTTTCTAACCATAGAGGCTAACTATAGTGACTAACCATAGAGGCTAATCATAGTGACTAACCATAGAGACTAACCATAGAGGCTAACCATATTGACTAACCATAGAGGCTAACCATAGTGACTAACCATAGAGACTAACAATAGAAGCTAACCATAGTGACTAACCATAGAGGCTAACCATAGAGGCTAACCATAGAGACTAACCATAGAGGCTAACCATAGAGGCTAACCATAGAGACTAACCAGAGTTTCTAACCATAGAGGCTAACTATAGTGACTAACCATAGAGGCTAACCATAGTGACTAACCATAGAGGCTAACCATAGAGACTAACCAGAGTTTCTAACCATAGAGGCTAACTATAGTGACTAACCATAGAGGCTAATCATAGTGACTAACCATAGAGACTAACCATAGAGGCTAACCATATTGACTAACCATAGAGGCTAACCATAGAGGCTAACCATAGAGACTAACCAGAGTTTCTAACCATAGAGGCTAACCATAGTGGCTAACCATAGTGGCTAACCATAGAGGCTAACAATAGTGGCTAACCATAGAGGCTTACCATAGAGGCTAACCATAGTGACTAACCATAGAGGCTGACCGTAGAGACTAACCATAGAGGCTAACCATAGAGACTAACCATAGAGACTAACCATAGAGGCTAACCATAGTTTCTAACCATAGAGGCTAACTATAGAGGCTAACCATAGTTTCTAACCATAGAGACTAACCATAGAGACTAACCATAGTTTCTAACCATAGAGACTAACCATAGAGACTAACCATAGTGACTAACCATAGAGGCTAACCATAGTGACTAACCATAGAGGCTAACCATAGAGGCAAACCATAGAGGCTAACCATAGAGGCTAACCATAGAGGCTAACCATAGTGGCTAACTATAGAGGCTAACCATAGAGGCTAACCATAGTGGCTAACCATAGTGGCTAACCATAGTGGCTAACCATAGAGGCTAACCATAGAGGCTAACCATAGTGGCTAACCATAGTTTCTAACCATAGTGGCTAACCATAGTTTCTAACCATAGTGGCTAACCATAGAGGCTAACCAGAGAGGCTAACCGTAGAGGCTAACCGTAGAGGCTAACCATAGAGGCTAACCATAGAGGCTAACCCTAGTTTGATAACCATAGAGGCTAACCGCCAACTGCTCTTCTTTTGAAAAGTAATTCACCTTCAATTTAACAAATCCTGCTTTATTTTTAACAGATATTTAACTTAACATGACATTAGCATTTTCTAAAGTGTAAAATGTTTGCAGCATCAGCACCTGGTGCAGTTTAAGTTGACGTGCTCCTTGTTGCAGAGCCTTCGGATGACATTCAGCACCTACAAACAAACAAACAGTCAGTTTGATTCTGAGTGGACGTTTACAGTCTGCTGTCTGTCTGTGTGTCACTCACAGAGTCGTACTTCTCCTCTTCCTCGGCACACAGACGCCCGGCCAGCTGGAGACACACAGCGAGCGTTACAGGAAGTGACATCACTCGTGATGGATGGATGGATGGATGATCGGTGATGGGTGAGTGAGTTTACCTGCAGTAAAGACGTAGTAACGATGGCTCCCGTCTCAGGGAGCGGGCTGTGAGGGATTCCTGCAAACACAACCAAAGTGTTACTGTACAGGGTCAGAGGTCAGAGGTCAGAGGTGAAAACACACTTTCTGTCAGATATGTTTATATATTGAGAATTTAGTGGAAATAAAAGCTTTTTAAAAAAAAAAATGCAGCAGGTGGTCTAACAAACTGACCACAAGGTCCATTTAGTAGCTGCTGTGGAGCTTTCAGTTTTATCACATCACCTTCCTCAGCAGATGGAGTTGTCATGAAGATGTTTAAAGGCACACTGGTTTTCTGTGGGCTTATAGTCAGATCTACTCGTGCCCTAGACGGGGCAGTGATATTAGAAGTCTGTTAATTTACACATTCACACAGTCGGCGATGGATCATTTATTGTGTGAATAAACTACGTACTCAAGACAAAGACAGAAGGAGTGAACAGTATCTAAAAACAATAAAGTTTGTAATGAAACTCAACCTGACGAACTGGAATGATGAAGCTCCGCCCATCACCTGACTCACCTGAGACAAACCAGGTAACAGGATGTTATTCTGCCTTCACTGAAACGACACAGAGACACACTGAGAGACGGGCGATAAAATTCACCCTCAGACCAAAACCACCACTTCCACTGAGAGAGGACATCTACAGGAGGGAATACTGGAATACTACCAATTCAACCAGCTGCTGAATCCACAAACTGAACCAGAGTTTTAAGACTTAAAGTGATCAGAACTTTCAGGGAACAGGGAGTGGCTGAGCCGTCTGCCTGCTGTGTTTTCAGCTTCACTCAGAGACGAAATGATGTGTGCTGCACGACAACTCAAGAAGGAACTTCAGGAAACTCTGGAGCCCTTAAAGAAGAAGTTAAAGGTTTTTAAAGAACTTAAAGTGAAGTTTGATCAAACAGCAGAATACATGAAGGTCCAGGCCCGACACACAGAGACGCAGATTAAGGAGCAGTTTAAGAAGCTTCACCAGTTTCTAGAAGAGGACGAGGAGGCCAGGATGGCTGCACTGAGGGAGGAAGAGGAGCAGAAGAGTCAGATGATGAAGGAGAAGATGGAGGCTGTGAGCAGAGAGATAGCAGCTCTTTCAGACACAGTCAGAACCACAGAGGACGAGCTGAGAGCTGAAGACGTCTCATTCCTGCTCAACTACAAGGCTGCAGTGGAAAGAGTCCAGCAGCGCCCCCTGCTGGAGGATCCACAGCTGGACTCAGGAGCTCTGATAGACCAGGCCAAACACCTGGGCAACCTCACCTTCAACATCTGGAAAAAGATGAAGGACATGGTCTCCTACACTCCTGTGATTCTGGACCCAAACACTGCTTATCCAGAACTCATCCTGTCTGAAGATCTGACCAGTGTGAGAACAGGAGAGAAACAGCAGCTTCCTGATAATCCAGAGAGGTTTAATAAATACTGCTCTGTCCTGGGTTCTGAGGGCTTTAACTCAGGGACTCACAGCTGGGACGTCCAGGTTGGAGACAGTACATTCTGGTTTCTGGGTGTGTTAGCAGAGTCTGTCCAGAGGAAGGGAGACATACTGTCTGGATTATGGACAATATGGTTCAATAATGGTAAATACAGAACATTCTCTCCACCAGGTTTATCCACTGATCTCGTATTCCAGAAGAAGCTCCAGAGGATCAGAGTGAATCTGGACTGGAACAAAGGAAAGCTGTCGTTCTCTGATCCTGATACTAACACACACATACACACCTTCACACACACTTTCACTGAGAGGATGTTTCCATTCATTAACACTGTGGATGATCTCCCTCTGAAGGTTTTACCAGTGAAGGTATCTGTGACTGTAGAACAACAGAAATAGATGACGATGATGATGATGATGATGATGATGATGATGATGATGGTCAAGGTTTATTTTTCTGAATAGTCCAATCAGAACATTTATTAAGTTTATGAAATACAGATATATTCACTTATAGTTAAAGACTTTGAAATGTAGGCTCGGGTCCGTCCCCCCCGTTAGAAATTAATAAATCAACTACTAGATGTAACATCGTCAGAATTAATAACTCATATCTCTCCTGTTTCTGAATCACAAGACCTGTCAATCAAGTTGTGATCGACGGCAGCTTCAGATTGGTTTTGGTGGTGGGGGGGGGGGCTACTCTTTGGTTTACCATTATTGATTATTGATTATATCTTTTATGTGAAGTTTCTGTGTATTTGAACAGCAGGTTCAAACATTGATTTGTTTATTGATGTAAAGTGTTAAAGAGATTTTATTTGACATCATCTGTTCGCTGTAATTCTTCATTAGAAATGAGATTAAAGCTTCAAACGGAAGTTATTAAATAATATTAAAAAATATTAAAGTTGAAGTGACATCTGACTGCTTCTCTGTGATTGTTGAGCATAAATAATCAAAAACTGTTAAACCTGAAATATCAGACAGAAACTGTGAGGGAGAAATATGAGAGATGTGATATGAGAAAGAATTAAGAAGAAGCCAGACGACTGTTCCTGGACCTGTTTTGGTGAGTGTGAACGGAGAGTCGTGTCTGGAGTACGCCTCCACGCCAACGTATCTGTGGACGAGGTCAGAGCCCAGCAGGTCCACCGCCACGCCGTACACCAGCGGCCACGACACCTCACCCAGAACCAGAGAGCCGGCCCAGTCGCCCAGAGACAACCTGAACCAAATAAAAGACAGAGAGTGAGACTACAGACAGACAGACAGACAGACAGACAGACAGACAGACAGACAGACAGACAGACAGACAGACAGACAGACAGACAGACAGACAGACAGACAACAGAGACAAAACCAGTCTGTGTTTTTAGTCCCATTTACTGCAAATTCATTTTTCTCACACTGCTGTCAACAAAAGGCTTTTATTGTGAAGGAGCTAGAGGAAGTACAACGGAATATTAGGGCCACATTGAGGGAAAAAAAAATCTGAGAATTCTAGAATAAAGTCAAAATATTACGAGAAAAAAATCTGAATTTATTGAGAATAAAGTCATACTATTTCAAGAAAAAAAATCGTAATATAATGAGAATAAAGTCATAACTTTATTATAATATTATGACTTTATTCTCATAATATTATTTATCATTATTATTATTTATTCTTGAAATCTCAGTTTATTTTTGTCCCTCAACGTGGCCCTAATACTCGTCGTAAGGAAGAGATGATTTCATTGCAAAGTAAAAGTTGGTCTAAATTGAGATGCAAGTTACAAGTTGAAACTTCCACTCCTCTACAGGCAGTGAAGGAGGAAGTAATCAGATCTTTTACTGCAGTAAAAGTACAACCACACTGTAAAATGTAGTAAAAGTCCTGCATTGAAAATGTCAACTAATAAAAGTACATCAGTATAATCATGAAAATGTAAATAGGTTAGTTTTAATATATGGACGTACTGTACCTCTGTCCATCCACAGTGCAGATGGAGACTCCCCACTTCGTGCTGTCCATGCTCTCCTTCTCTTTCTCCTGATTCCACAAATACAAAACAATAAAAAGATCATTTGGGACAAGGTTTTCTTCCCCGTCAGCACCACAAATATGCTCCAGATGTTTAATATACTTGGAAAAAATAATAATCAAAACATGTGTTCACACAAGAACTCACTTAACAGTGAATAAGGGGATGAGAGTGTCTTTACACGGATTTTCTTTTTGAGGTTTCTACCAAAAACCGGCGGTAGAAGAAGTACTCAGATCTCTTACTGAAGCAAAAGTAGTAATACCACAGAGTAGAAATACTCTGTTACAAGTAAATGTCCTGCACTCAAAATCTTAAATCTAAATTGCCGTTAAAATATATATGTACCCATTTCAGAATAATATATATTATTGTATTATTGATGCATTAATGTGTTAATTAATGTTGGAGCTGGTAAAGGTGGAACTGATTTTAATTACTTTATATACTGCTATATATATACTTACTTTATATCTACATATTTAGATTATAATTTACAGTCTTTAATGCACATTTTTGCACATTTATTAATTATAATTTAGTCTTTAATGCCCATTTCTGCATATTTTTAGATTATAATTTAGTCTTTAATGCACAATTTTAGATTATAATTTATTGTTTTTAATGCACAATTTTGCACATTTTTAGATTATAATTTAGTCTTTAATGCACATTTTTAGATTATAATTTATTCTCTTTAATGCACATTTTTACACATATTTAGATTATAATTTATTGTCTTTAATGCACATTTTTATCTTATAATTTACATGCTTTAATATATCTTTTTAGATTATAATGTATTGTCTTTAATGCACATTTTTATCTTATAATTTATAGTCTTTAATGCACATTTTTAGATTATAGTTTACAGTTTTTAATGCACATTTTTGCAAATTTTTAGATTATAATTTACAGTCTTAAATGCACATTTGTAGATTATAATTTACTTTTAGATTTAATAGTTGCAGCGTTACTCTATAATACATTTATCTGACATATGTCCATCACTGAGTCACTCATTCATATGGAAACACAACGCAGAGGAAAAACTACTGAATTACTGAAAAAAGAATTACTTCAACTAGCTACGGTATGTGGTTAATAGTAACAGGAAACAGTTGCTGATGTTCTTCTTTTATTGTGAAGGTACGTACCTAACGTCCGGCACAGCTCTGATGTCAGCTTGACTCGTCGTCCTGCCTCTCAGAAGATGATTGGTTCACAACTCCTCATCTCATTAATATTCATGAGGTGGGCACAAATAAAACATGAGAAGAAGTTTCACAGTGACAACAAAACAATACAAATTTAAAAGTTTAATGTTTTTATGATTCAGAGACAATCTGACAGCAGAGACATTTAAAGTTCTACTTTCTGAGTTTAATGTCACAATTACAGTTGAACTTTTAATGTCAAGTCAACAGTACTGGAAGAAGTACTCTGATATTTTACTCCAGTAAAAGTAGTAATACCACAGTGTAGAAGTACTCTATAAAGAAGCAATAAAACGAGGAATTATAAAAAATAATTTACAAATTAAATATTAATCCATCATTAAATAGCTTCAATTATTTAACAGTCAATAAGTGCATTATTTAAAAATACATTAATACTTTCATAAATATAATAGAATTTAAAAATGTATTTGAAAATGCACTTTAAAAATACTTATTTTTTTTCCAAAAAAAAAAGCATTTAAAAGGGTGATTTCCTTTTCCTATTATCTATTGGATTTTATCAGTCATATAGCTTGATGGATTCATATAACAAAAAAATAATTACTTTGTAATATAGTCAATTTATTTATAGATTAATACATTAATTTGCAAACTGTGTATTAATGCCTATTTTTATTGTTAAATTATTTATTTATTAATTAATTAAATGCTTTATTACTTTTTTCCGTGATACTTGTGGTCCTCCATAAATATATCAAAATAAATCAAAATATATTTAAAGTACTAAAAGTAAAAATACTCATTATGCAGAATAATCTATATTATATTATTGTTAATGCGTTAACAATAAGTTTGTTTATCACTTTAATGTTGCAGCTGGTAAAGATGGAGCTACTTTTAATTACTTTATATACTGCTGGTAGTTTAATCTGTATTAATACATCATCATTTATTAGCTGATTAGATTTTGTTTTAATAATCTGAATCTGTAAAGTAACTAAAGTTATTATGTAGTGGAGTAAAAAGTACAATATTGACCTAGTGGTGGAGGAGAAGTAAAAAGTAGCAGAACATTGAAATAATCAAGTATTTGAGTAAATGTACTACTTTCCACCTCTGACAGCTCGAGTTTATTGATCTTCTGAAAGAAATAACTTTTATTTATCTGCAGTATAAAGAAGCATAAAATGTAAATATTCAAGAAAAGTACAAGTGACTCAAAATGTACTTAAGTAAATTTTACTTTCCACTAAGTCCATTTTATTTTCTAAACACAAAATCACAAATTTTCCAAGTAAATCCTCAAAATGAATGATAAACATCTCATTTATGTAGAAAGTGACGATTTTCTGTTTTTAATCCCGTCTGGTTCGTTTGTTTTAAATTATTTAAATATCAAGTTTAGGAATAATAATATAATATTTTAAAGTACTGAAGGAAAGAAAAGTGAACGTGAGTCTACAGAAGGAAACCGGAGTCTCTCCTCAGAAACATAAAGCTGCTTTATTAAAAACAACAACACTGCAGCTGATTCCAGAGCAGCGTTTTCTCATCAATAGAAAAGAAGCTGATGTGAACAGAATATTAATTATTCTCTCAGAGTCCCGAGCTGCTTTCAGTCCGGAGACAAAGAGAAGTTAAACTCCTCATTTAAACGGTTTAAACGTTTAAAAGTTTACATCTCATGTGATAGAAGTGAAGTACTCCACTACTCTGTGTACTTCTACTTTACTTCCAAAGTAAAGCCTTGAAACATGAGGTTTATTCAGAGAAGTTATCCAGATAATAACTGTCAAGTTATTGTTCAGTTTCCCAACTTGAGAGAGAATAAACATCCACTTGGCGATTTCTATCAGGAATCCACTCAATGACAAACAGCTTTCCTTTCTTTTCCCTCCTTTATTTTGAAGGTTGATTTGACATTTCAGTTCATTTAGGAATTTCTTTAGCCATTAATCATTTGCCATTAGGTGAAAAACCTTTGAAAATAGAAAAAATAAAGAAAAGAAAATGTACGCATTATTACCAAAATAAGTGTAAATAAGAAAAAATACATTTTTAGACTTTTTAAACTTTTAACCAAAATTCATTACCCTTATTTCATTTAATACACATACCCATGTGAAATACAAATAATCAAGTGCCCACTGCTGCCATAGCTTTCTTCTTAACATAAAGGTAATATGTATATATGTATTATATTAACTTATTTATTTACTATTTTTAATTATTTATTTAAACAAAGTATTTTATAATTAAGTTTGAGGTAATATTAAATCATGCAGTCATTTTAACATTTCCCATAAGCCCATGTAAGCTAAAAGCCTAAACCTACTATTCATAACTTTATAATGAGCTTCTCACCACATTTGTGACTGAATGTGAACCAGGAAATCCCCGTATTTAACAAACAATCAACAAACAATCAACACCCTCTTAACGCAATCATCACAATTCACCGTGCCTCTCACCGTATTATCTACCGGACATGCAACTGGACTCAAAACAAACAATCGGCAGAATTAAACAAGCGATCTTCTATGAAGCCGAGTCAAACTATCGCCACAAACAAATGGGCTTCCGTTCCCCGTGCATAACAGCGCTAAACAAACAACATCATCAGCGATCTCCGCCGGGTAAACAGTCTCTCAGTCTGTGATCCAGTATAGTTCATTTACCGGCTGCCTCTCCAACTTTGTAGATGTCCGTTCTGCACAAAGTCCCGCAGATCGCAGCGCTGCTTGAGTGACAGCACTGCTTGTTAGCGCGCTGCTAACTTCTCCAGACCCTTTTCACTGTGACACAGAGTGTTGCTTTTCTAATGCTCCGGGCATAATCAGGTTAATTAGCTCCATCCGGTTTACTTCCTGAGCACTCAGTTTTGCTAGTGGACTTATTAATTTACAAATTACTTTCTGATTTATTTATTTTCTATTTTCCTATTTATACTATTTTCTTAATCTCTATTTATTAATTTTTACAAAGCTTAATTTCCTGGAACCTTCAGTTTGACTTCACATTATTATTATTATTATTATTATTATTATTAATAATAATAATTATTATTACTATTTTTTTTTATTATTATTATTTTATTATTATCATTTGTATTATTATTGTCATTATCATTATCATCATTGTCAATAATATTATCATTTTTATTATTATTATTATTTGTATTATTACTATCATTATCATTATTATTATCATTATAATAATTATTATTGATGCTGTTATTATTATTCATTTGTTTTATTATCATTTGTATTATTATTGTCATTATCATTATTATTGTTATCATTATTATTAGAAGTGTTGTTATTATTATTATTATTATCATTATAATAATTATTATTGATGCTGTTATTATTATTATTATTATTATTATTTATTTGTTTTATTATCATTTGTATTATTATTGTCATTATCATTATCATTGTTATCATTATTATTATAATTGTTATTGTTGTTGTTATTATTATTATTATTATTATTATTATTATTATCATTATAATTATTATTTTTGATGCTGTTATCATTATTATTATTATTATTATTTATATTATTACTATCATTATCATTATTATAATCATTATAATAATTATTATTGATGCTGTTATTATTATTATTCATTTGTTTTATTATTATTTGTATTATTATTGTCATTATCATTATTATTGTTATCATTATTATTAGAAGTGTTGTTATTATTATTGTAATTATCATTTTAATTATTATTATTGATGCTGTTATCATTATTATTATTAATATTATTATTATTATATTTTTACTTTGGTCACTGATGTTTATTATCTGGAACAAGTTGTTTTTAATAGTTAATTGTTAGTTTATTTTGTGCTCTGTGTCCACCATGAAAGGTATGAATTAAATAAATAAATGGGAGGAAGGTGTTACGTACCTGGCAGAAGTGGACGGCCCTCCAGGGGTTTCCACAGGCGTCCGTCTCCGGAGAGAACGCCATCAGACCCAGAACACCAGGAACCACCGCCAGCAGGGAGCCGTGGCTGCCGGACACGGCCGGTACCGACGTCTGCAACCAGAAACAAGGCAACATACGACTACATGACTCTTCAAAATAAAAGCAAAACATGGAGATCCTCAGAGAACACATCTGTATTTATATCTGAACCATAGAAAAACATTTAGTCAGTGATGGAAGAAGTATTTGGGTACTTTACTTCAGGTACTAATACCACATAATAACTCCTAAAACTGACATCTCCTTCTTCTCCATCATGGAAAGATTGTTGAACTTCTGGACACCAGATGTCTCCTGCTCCACTGTAAAGTGACCTGGAGGTTTCAAGCTTCATACTGGGCCCTGATTGGCTCCAAACAAGTAGTGATGTCATAAGTCCTGCAGGTACGTCCAGGTGTTAAACTGAGAGCACTTCCTCTTAATGGTTGACTACAGCAGGATGGAGACATTACAGACCTTGTAGTGGAAGGTGGTGGAGTAATCCTTCATCCCCGCCACCTGCATCATGGACAGCATGCTCCGCGTCGCCGCCGGCGACAGCACCTGGTCACCTGACAGTGGACAGAGGCCCCCATTGGCTAACGAGGCGGCCATGGCAGCTCCTGATTCACAGGGGATCTCTGTTGAGGCGCACTGTCACACAGTAGAGACACAGTAGAGATACAGTAGAGACACAGTAGGACACAGTAGAGATACAGTAGAGACACAGTAGAGACACAGTAGAGACACAGTAGAGACACAGTAGAGACACAGTAGAGAAACAGTAGAGACACAGTAGAGACACAGTAGAGAAACAGTAGAGACACAGTAGAGACACAGTAGAGATACAGTAGAGATACAGTAGAGACACAGTAGAGATACAGTAGATACACAGTAGAGATACAGTAGAGACACAGTAGAGATACAGTAGAGATACAGTAGAGACACAGTAGAGACACAGTAGAGACACAGTAGAGACACAGTAGAGACACAGTAGAGACACAGTAGAGATACAGTAGAGACACAGTAGAGATACAGTAGAGATACAGTAGAGACACAGTAGAGACACAGTAGAGACACAGTAGAGAAACAGTAGAGACACAGTAGAGATACAGTAGAGACACAGTAGAGACACAGTAGAGATACAGTAGATACACAGTAGAGATAAAGTAGAGATACAGTAGAGATTCAGTAGAGACACAGTAGAGACACAGTAGAGACACAGTAGAGACAAAGCAGAGATACAGTAAAGACACAGTAGAGACACAGTAGAGACACAGTAGAGAAACAGTAGAGATACAGTAGAGACACAGTAGAGAAACGGTAGAGATACAGTAGAGACACAGTAGAGACAAAGCAGAGATACAGTAAAGACACAGTAGAGATACAGTAGAGACACAGTAGAGACACAGTAGAGACACAGTAGAGACACAGTAGAGATACAGTAGAGACACAGTAGAGATACAGTAGAGACACAGTAGAGAGACAGTAGAGACACAGTAGAGATACAGTAGAGACACAGTAGAGATACAGTAGAGATACAGTAGAGACATAGTAGAGATACAGTAGAGATACAGTAGACACAGTAGAGATACAGTAGAGACATAGTAGAGATACAGTAGAGATATAGTAGAGATACAGTAGAGATACAGTAGATAAACAGTAGAGACACAGTAGAGACACAGTAGAGACACAGTAGAAATACAGTAGAGACACAGTAGAGATATAGTAGAGATCCAGTAGAGATACAGTAGAGAAACAGTAGACACAGTAGAGATACAGTAGAGACATAGTAGAGATACAGTAGAGATATAGTAGAGATACAGTAGACACAGTAGAGATACAGTAGAGAAACAGTAGACACAGTAGAGATACAGTAGAGACATAGTAGAGATACAGTAGAGATACAGTAGAGATACAGTAGAAATACAGTAGAGACACAGTAGAGATATAGTAGAGATACAGTAGAGATACAGTAGAGAAACAGTAGAGACACAGTAGAGATACAGTAGAGACACAGTAGAGATACAGTAGAGATACAGTAGAGACACAGTAGAGATACAGTAGAAATACAGTAGAGACACAGTAGAGACAACTTAATAACAAATAACTGTATTAAGTTAAGGACATTAACATATCTTTAATTTATTTCTAAAAGGAATTGTAAAATTATTATACACAACAGACCAATAATTATTTTATTTTATTTTATTTTATTTTATTTTATTTTATTTTATTTTTTTTATTTTATTTTATTTTGTTTTATTTTATTTTATTTTATTTTATTTTATTTTATTTTATTTTGGCTTCTGATATTTCAGAGCCGTGGTCGGGGCCATAGATTCTAACTTACTGATATTTCAGAGCCGTGGTCGGGGCCATAGATTCTAACTTACTGATATTTCAGAGCCGTGGTCGGGGCCATAGATTCTAACTTACTGATATTTCAGAGCCGTGGTCGGGGCCATAGATTCTAACTTACTGATATTTCAGAGCCGTGGTCGGGGCCATAGATTCTAACTTACTGATATTTCAGAGCCGTGGTCGGGGCCATAGATTCTAACTTACTGATATTTCAGAGCCGTGGTCGGATCCATAGATTCTAACTTACTGATATTTCAGAGCCGTGGTTGGGGCCATAGATTCTAACTTACTGATATTTCAGAGCCGTGGTCAGGGCCATATTATTCTAACTCACTGATATTTCAGAGCCGTGGTCGGGGCCATAGATTCTAATTTACTGATATTTCAGAGTCATGGTCGGGGCCATAGATTCTAACTTACTGATATTTCAGAGCCATGGTCGGGGCCATAGATTCTAACTTACTGATATTTCAGAGCCGTGGTCGGGGCCATAGATTCTAACTTACTGATATTTCAGAGCCGTGGTCGGGGCCATAGATTCTAACTTACTGATATTTCAGAGCCGTGGTCGGGGCCATAGATTCTAACTTACTGATATTTCAGAGCCGTGGTCGGGGCCATAGATTCAAACTTACTGATATTTTAGAGCCGTGGTCGGGGCCATAGATTCTAATTTACTGATATTTCAGAGCCGTGGTCGGGGCCATAGATTCTAACTTACTGATATTTCAGAGTCATTGTCGGGGCCATAGATTCTAACCTACTGATATTTGAGAGCCGTGGTCGGGGCCATAGATTCTAACTTACTGATATTTCAGAGCCGTGGTCGGGGCCATAGATTCTAACTTACTGATATTTCAGAGCCGTGGTCGGGGCAATAGATTCTAACTTACTGATATTTCAGAGCCGTGGTCTGGGCCATAGATTCTAACTTACTGATATTTCAGAGCCGTGGTCGGGGCCATAGATTCTAATTTACTGAATATTTTCAGAGCCGTGGTCGGGGCCATAGATTCTAACTTACTGATATTTCAGAGTCGTGGTCGGGGCCATAGATTCTAACTTACTGATATTTCAGAGCCGTGGTCGGGGCCATAGATTCTAACTTACTGATATTTCAGAGCCGTGGTCGGGGCAATAGATTCTAATTTACTGATATTTCAGAGCGTGGTCGGGGCCATAGATTCTAACTTACTGATACTTCAGAGCCGTGGTCAGGGCCATAGATTCTAAACTTACTGATATTTCAGAGCCGTGGTCGGGGCCTAGATTCAACTTACTGATATTTCAGAGCCGTGGTCGAGGCCATAGATCTAACTTACTGATATTTCAGAAACCGTGGTCGGGGCCATAGATTCTAACTTACTGATATTTCAGAACCGTGTCGGGGCCATAGATTCTAACTTACTGATATTTCAGAGCCGTGGTCGGGGCCATAGATTCTAACTTACTGAAATTTCAGAGCCGGGTCGGGGCCATAGATTCAAACTTACTGATATTCAGAGCCGTGGTCTGGGGCCATAGATTCTAATTTACTGATATTTCAGAGCCGATGGTCGGGGCCATAGATTCTAACTTACTGATATTTCAGAGCCGTGTCGGGGCCATAGATTCTAACTTACTGATATTTCAGAGCCGTGGTCGGGGCCATAGATTCTAACTTACTGATATTTCAGAGCCGTGGTCGGGGCCATAGATTCTAACTGGCACAAACCTCAGTCAGATAAAGGATCAGTGATTCAGGTAGACTAGATTAACATATTCTGCCCCTGCACTCTCTCTGCTACTAGGGGATGGAAAGGGGGGATAACAGGTTAACAAAAGGGAGCATCCCCCCCCCTCAAATCATCTACTGTGTGAGAATAATAAAGATCATGACAAGCGTCCTGACCTGTTGGGATGTAAAACAACAATAAACTTAAAGGTGTGTTTTACCTGCAGCATTAGATCCAAAGCAGCATTAATGTCCGCCTTGTCTGGAAAACACTGTAACACAGGCGGATTGTTAGAGAGGAGACGTGGGTCGACTCTGGTGAAACAGATGTTTTAAAGGATGTTTTACCTTTTTCTCCTGCAGGTAGAAGGACAGAGCGTGGAGTCTCACACTGGCCTTCCTGCTGCTCTGATAACTAAACATCACAGCAACAAAACTCACTTTATTACCTCCACACACAAGAAAAAATGCCCCTCAGTACTCAGTACTACTTTCAGACTACTTTATTAGAAAAAAGCTTTCCAACTAAAAACCATGTCTCTCATAAATATAAAAGGCTTATAATAACTGACTGAATTAAATATTATAATTGAAGATAATTCATGGGAGGACCTGTTCATAAGCTGTCATAAAGGAATCAATAATCACAATAATTTACAAATCTATGCTTATTGCAACAGTTGACTACAATCTTGTGACCGGCTGCCAAAGTGGTTTTGCCCCCTGAATGCTCACACAACCATTAATGTTTGTATACAAGAAACCCGTCTATCCACATTATTCTCAGAGGCGTTTCTGTAGAAATGATCATGGGCGGAACTTCCAGTGAGGCAGCGGAAGTAGCAGTAAGCTAGTTAGTCCCATAGGCTAACCGTAGTGGCTAACCGTAGAGGCTAACCATAGTTTCTAACCATAGAGGCTAACCATAGTGGCTAACCATAGTGGCTAACCATAGAAGCTAACCATAGAGGCTAACCATAGTTTCTAACCATAGAGGCTAACCATAGTGGCTAACCATAGTGGCTAACCATAGAGGCTAACCATAGTGGCTAACCATAGAGGCTAACCATAGAGGCTAACCATAGTGGCTAACCATAGAGGCTAACCATAGAGGCTAATCATAGTGGCTAACCATAGAGGCTAACCATAGTTTCTAACCATAGAGGCTAACCATAGTGGCTAACCATAGAGGCTAACCATAGTTTCTAACGATAGAGGCTAACCATAGTTTCTAAACATAGAGGCTAACCATAGTGGCTAACCATAGAGGCTAACCATAGTGGCTAACCATAGAGGCTAACCATAGTTTCTAACGATAGAGGCTAACCATAGTTTCTAACCATAGTGGCTAACCATAGTGGCTAACCATAGAAGCTAACCATAGAGGCTAACCATAGTTTCTAACCATAGAGGCTAACCATAGTGGCTAACCATAGAGGCTAACCATAGAGGCTAACCATAGAGGCTAAGCATAGAGGCTAACCATAGTGGCTAACCATAGAGGCTAACCATAGAGGCTAACCATAGTGGCTAACCATAGAGGCTAACCATAGAGGCTAACCATAGAGGCTAACCATAGAGGCTAACCATAGTGGCTAACCATAGAGGCTAACCATAGAGGCTGACCATAGAGGCTAACCATAGAGGCTAACCATAGAGGCTAACCACAGTTTCTAACCATAGAGGCTAACCACAGTTTCTAACCATAGAGGCTAACCATAGAGGCTAACCGCCAACTGCGCTTCTTTTGAAAAGTAATTCACCTTCAATTTAACAAATCCTGCTTTATTTTTAACAGATATTTAACTTAACATGACATTAGCATTTTCTAAAGTGTAAAATGTTTGCAGCATCAGCACCTGGTGCAGTTTAAGTTGACGTGCTCCTTGTTGCAGAGCCTTCGGATGACATTCAGCACCTACAAACAAACAAACAGTCAGTTTGATTCTGAGTGGACGTTTACAGTCTGCTGTCTGTCTGTGTGTCACTCACAGAGTCGTACTTCTCCTCTTCCTCGGCACACAGACGCCCGGCCAGCTGGAGACACACAGCGAGCGTTACAGGAAGTGACATCACTGGTGATAGATGGATGGGTGAGTGAGTTTACCTGCAGTAAAGACGTAGTAACGATGGCTCCCGTCTCAGTGAGCGGGCTGTGAGGGATTCCTGCAAACACAACCAAAGTGTTACTGTACAGGGTCAGAGGTCAGAGGTCAGAGGTGAAAACACACTTTCTGTCTGATATGTTTATATACTGAGAATTTAGTGGAAATAAAAGCTTTTAAAAAAAAAAAAATGCAGCAGGTGGTCTAACAAACTGACCACAAGGTCCATTTAGTAGCTGCTGTGGAGCTTTCAGTTTTATCACATCACCTTCCTCAGCAGATGGAGTTGTCATGAAGATGTTTAAAGGCACACTGGTTTTCTGTGGGCTTTTAGTCAGATCTACTCGTGCCCTAGACGGGGCAGTGATATTAGAAGTCTGTTAATTTACACATTCACACAGTCGGCGATGGATCATTTCTTGTGTGAATGAAGTACGTACTCAAGACAAAGACAGAAGGAGTGGACAGTATCTAAAAACAATAAAGTTTGTAATGAAACTCAACCTGATGAACTGGAATGATGAAGCTCCGCCCATCACCTGACTCACCTGAGACAAAACAGGTAACAGCTTGTTATTCTGTCTTCACTGAGACGACACACAGACACACTGAGAGACGGACGATAAGATTCACCTTCAGACCAAAACCACCACTTCCACTGAGAGAGGACATCTACAGGAGGGAATACTGGAATACTGGAATACTACCACTTCAACCAGCTGCTGAATCCACAAACTGAACCAGAGTTTTACAAGAACAAAGACTCAAAGTGAGAGTAACTTTCAGGGAACAGGGAGTGGCTGAGCCGTCTGCCTGCTGTGTTTTCAGCTTCACTCAGAGACTAAATGGCTTCCAGATTAGAGGACGATCTCTGCTGTTCTGTCTGCCACGACGTCTTTAAAGATCCTGTCATCCTGTCATGTATTCACAGCTTCTGTAGAGTCTGTCTGCAGAGCTGGTGGACAGACAAAGACGTCAAAGACTGTCCACTTTGTAAGAGAAGATCTTCAAAGGAATTCCCACCTCTTAACTTTGCTTTAAAGAACCTGTGTGAGACTTTCTTACAGGAGAAAGCTCAGAGATCTTCAGAGACTCTCTGCAGTCTGCACTCTGAGAAACTCAAACTCTTCTGTCTGGACCATCAGCAGCCGGTGTGTCACATCTGCAGAGATTCAGAAAAACACACCGACCACAGATTCAGACCCATCGATGAAGCTGCACGACAACACAAGAAGGAACTTCAGGAAACTCTGGAGCCCTTAAAGGAGAAGTTAAAGGTTTTTAAAGAAGTTAAAGTGAAGTTTGATCAAACATCAGAACACATGAAGGTCCAGGCCCGACACACAGAAACGCAGATTAAGGAGCAGTTTAAGAAGCTTCACCAGTTTCTAGAAGAGGAAGAGGAGGCCAGGATGGCTGCACTGAGGGAGGAAGAGGAGCAGAAGAGTCAGATGATGAAGGAGAAGATGGAGGCTGTGAGCAGAGAGATAGCAGCTCTTTCAGACACAGTCAGAACCACAGAGGACGAGCTGAGAGCTGAAGACGTCTCATTCCTGCACAACTACAAGGCTGCAGTGGAAAGAGTCCAGCAGCGCCTCCTGCTGGAGGATCCACAGCTGGACTCAGGAGCTCTGATAGACCAGGCCCAACACCTGGGCAACCTCACCTTCAACATCTGGAACAAGATGAAGGACATGGTCTCCTACACTCCCGTGATTCTGGACCCAAACACTGCTGTACCAGAACTCATCCTGTCTGAAGATCTGACCAGTATGAGACGAGGAGAGAAACAGCAGCTTCCTGATAATCCAGAGAGGATTAATGGTTCCCGCTCTGTCCTGGGTTCTGAGGGCTTTAACTCAGGGACTCACAGCTGGGACATCCAGGTTGGAGACAGTACAGACTGGAGACTGGGTGTGTTAGCAGAGTCTGTCCAGAGGAAGGGGAGACATACAGTCTGGATTATGGATAATAGGGTTCTGTGATGGTAAATACGGAACATTATCCCCACCAAGTTTATGCAGTGTTCTCGTAGTCCAGAAGAAGCTCCAGAGGATCAGAGTGAATCTGGACTGCAACAAAGGAAAGCTGTCGTTCTCTGATCCTGATACTAACAGACACATACACACCTTCACACACACTTTTACTGAGAGGATGTTTCCATTCATTAACACTGTGGATGATCTCCCTCTGAAGGTTTTACCAGTGAAGGTCTCTGTGACTGTAGGACAACAGAAATAGATGATGATGATGATGATGATGATGATGATGACGATGACGATGGTGGTGGTCAAGGTGTATTTTTCTGAATAGTCCAATCATAACATTTATTAAGTTTATGAAAGGGGTCCGTCCCCCTGTTAGGAAATTATTAATCACCAACTAGATGTAACAACATCAGAATTAATAACTCATATTTAGTCTCCTGTTCTGAATCACAAGACCTGTCAATCAAGTTGTGATTGACGGCAGCTTCAGATTGGTTTTGGTGGTGGGGGGGCTACTCTTTGGGTTTACCATTATTGATTATTGATTATATCTTTAATGTGAAGTTTCTGTGTATTTGAACAGCAGGTTCAAACATTGATTTGTTTATTGATGTAAAGTGTGAAAGAGATTTTATTTGACATCATCTGTTCGCTGTATTCTTCATTAGAAAATGAGATTAAAGCTTCAACTGGAAGTTATTAAATAATATTAAAAAATAAATAAGTTAAATTGACATCTGACTGCGTCTCTGTGATTGTTGAGCATATAAATCAAAAACTGTTAAACCTGAAATATCAGACAGAAACTGGGAGGGAGAAATATGAGAGATGTGATATGAGAAAGAATTAAGAAGAAGCCAGACGACTGTTCCTGGACCTGTTTTGGTGAGTGTGAACGGAGAGTCGTGTCTGGAGTACGCCTCCACGCCAACGTATCTGTGGACGAGGTCAGAGCCCAGCAGGTCCACCGCCACGCCGTACACCAGCGGCCACGACACCTCACCCAGAACCAGAGAGCCGGCCCAGTCGCCCAGAGACAACCTGAACCAAATAAAAGACAGAGAGTGAGACTACAGACAGACAGACAGACAGACAGACAGACAGACAGACAGACAGACAGCAGACAGACAGACAGACAGAAAGACAACAGAGACAAAACCCAGTCTATGTTTTTAGTCCCATTTACTACAAATTCATTTTTCTCACACTGCTGGCAACTAACAAAAAGCTTTTATTGTGAAGGAGCTAGAGGAAGTACAACGGAGTATTAGGGTCACATTGAGGGAAAAAAAAATCTGAGATTTAGAGAATAAAGTCAAATTATTACGAGAATAAAATCGTAATTATTGAGAATAAAGTCATACTATTCAAGAAAAAAAAAAAGTTGTATTATTACGAGAATAAAGTCATAACTTTACGAGAAAAAAAAAGTAAAATTACGAGAATAAAGTCATAACTTTAAGAGAAAAAAAGTTATAAAATTACGAGAATAAATTCATAACTTTATGAGAAAAAAAAATCGAAATATTACGAGAATAAAGTCATAACTTATGAGAAAAAAATCCCCGTAGCATTACGAGAATAAAGTCATAACTTCACGAGAAAAAAAGTCGTAATATTACGCGAATAAAGTCATAACTTTACGAGAAAAAAAAGATGTAACATTACGAGAATAAAGTCATAACTTTACGTGGAAAAAAAGTCGTAATATGTTTGCGAATAAAGTCATAACTTTACTAGAAAAAAAGGTGTAACATTACGAGAATAAAGTCATAACTTACGTGGAAAAAAGTCGTAAAAATTACGAGAATGAAGTCATAACTTTACTAGAAAAAAAGTCGTAAAATGACGAGAATAAAGTCATAACTTTACTAGAAAAAAAGTCGTAATATTACGCGAATAAAGTCATAACTTTACGAGGAAAAAAAGTTGTGACATTACAAGAATAAAGTCATAACTTTACGTGGAAAAAAGTCGTAATATTACGAGAAAAAAAATCTTAATTTACTTGTCGTACGGACCAGCTTCTGTGAAGGACCAGCTTCTGTGACGCACTTCCAAAACTTCCGTGAGATCGCACACTGCTGCTCACTCTTCTCTGTGTTAACACCGTATCGATCTTTATCTCTACTTTGTTACTCTAGCTGCATTGATTTCATAGAATTTCTAGATTGTTATTTGGTTGTGAACGTCTATCAGTAGCGGTTACGACAGCTGCTGCTGTTCATATTGTTATCTGTTAGCGTAGCATACCTGCTTAGCTTACCCACAGCTAACCATATTCTGCTTTCCTGTTAATTACTTCATTTCATTTTAGCGTGATCCCATGGCTTGCGCGGGGTGTGCAGATAGGATGTCTCTGCTAGAGAGACGTGTCCAGGATTTAGAGAAGCTTGTCGCGCTTAGCTTTAGCTTAGATGTCACGGGCACTCCAGATAGCATTAGCTGCAGGCCGGTTAGCGTGCCTGCTAGCGATAGCTCTAGCTTAGCCTCGTCGGCAGAGCCTGCGGATTTTTTCACTGTCAGACGGCGTAGGAGGAATCGCCGAGCTCGCAGCCGGCTGTGCTGCCCGGTCTGCAGTCGCCTCTCCCGGCTGCAAACCGGTTTTTCTGCCCTTGTTCGTAATCCTTCGGTCCGCGCGTCTCCTCCACTCCTGATGACAGGGACGGGCAACGCACGCTAGTGATAGGGGATTCCATCACCCCGCAATATCAGATTAGCCACACCAGCCGATGTGTACTGTTTACCCGGGGCCAGAGTTTCCGACATTGAAGCTAACCTGAGGCTGCTGGCATCACACAGGGAGAAGCAGGGGACGAAGGCACAGCACATCACTAGCTACAGGAACATTGCTATTCATGTCGGCACCAATAATGCTAGGCTGAGGCAGTCAGAGTTAACAAAAGCTAGCGTAGTTAGTATGCTGAACTGCGCTAGAAAGATGGGTTAGTGCGGTTTTGGAGTCCATTAGCTTACTAAATTTATCTAGACAGGAAACCTAGATAGTATAGATTACCAGACTGATAGCTTAGTTTACAACATTGAGACTGTCTCCTTCCCCCGGCCGCGTACTCACAAACTTCCTCTACCAAAGAAATATGTGAACCACAAAAACCTGTTAATCATCCCGACCACTGGTGGTTGTGAGCTGTCTCATGAAGCACCTGATCCAGTTTCACAAAACACAAGACCTAATAAAATCCTCTTATTAAAATCACTAGCTCATCTGATGCCAACGCTATCAATGAAAGCTGCAGCTCTAAAACAACCCTCAAATTTGGTTTTCTAAATATCAATCGTTGTCTACCAAAGCCCTACTAAATAAATGATCTGATTCTTCAACATGGCCTGGATATGATTGGGCAAATGTGAAACGTGGCTGAAACTAAATGTTTTCTTACCATTAAATGAAGCTTCCCCACCAAACTTCACTTATGCCCATGTTGCCATGGCTACTAAACAAGGTGGAGTCTGCCTTAGTCTACAAATCCCTTTTTAATTTATCCTCCACACTTGATAAAAAAATTTAACTCATTTGAGTCTCTTGTATTAAAATCATCCCCATTAACCATGAATTGCCGTGTCCGGGGCAGCAGGCTCCATTTTGTGGTACTTTACAGACCGCCTGGCCCTTATTCACAGTTTTTAGAAGAATTCGGAGAATTTCTCTCAGACTTTAATCACTCATTCTGATGAGATTGTAATTATTGGTGATTTCAATATTCACCTGAATAAGGCTGATAAACCTCTATGTAAAGCCTTTTTGGCCCTCCTCCATATTTTTTGGTTTCATTCAGTCGTACATGAACCCACTCATTCCAGTGGTAACACCCTCGATCTGATACTGTCTCGGGGAATAGATGTAACTGCCGTGACTGTCTCTCCGTCACATGGGTGATGTCAGATCATTTTCTTATTAAATTCGAAGCATCATCAGCCTGTCCACGTAATACGGGTGCTGATGTATTACCACTCGCCATATCGGTCCGTCGACTATAACTGAACTTGGTGAGCGGTTACCTGTGGGTTTTGGCTCCTTCACTACAGCGACAGGTCCTGTTGAAAACTGTACTAATGACTTAAACACAGCCCTTTCTAATCTTCTAGATTCAGTTGCACCTCTTACTACTAAAACCAGAAAAGCTCACAGAGGTCTACACCGTGGTTTAATGATGAAACACGTGCTCTTAAACAAGCCTGCAGGAGATCGGAACGCAAATGGCGTAAAACAAAACTGGAAGTAAACTACTACCAAAGGCATGAGTGTGTCTTAATTTACAACATGCTCTTCCGCTGCCAAAACAGCTTATTTCTCTCGATTAATCAGTAACAATAAACACAATCCTAGATTTTTCTTTGACCCCTGTAGCCAAACCACCCAAAAAAAAAAAGCCGACTACTAATAGCTCATCCTTTACAGCACATGATTTCTTAGATTTCTTTTTCAGAAAAAAAAAATGAGATTAGATATAAAATTAGTTCTTCGCTCCCAGCTACATCTGTAAATTTTGCAATGCAATCTCCGTGCGTCGAGTCCCAATTAGCCTCTGTCCTTACACATTTGAGACCGTCTCTCTTGAAACTCTGTCTAAGCTGGTCTCCGCTTCTAAACCTACCACCTGCCTCCTCGACCCCTTACCAGCTAAACTTTTTAAAGATCTATGGCCATGGCTGGGACCTACAATGTTGAATATACCTGTTTGGCGTCGCCTGGAAGCTGCTTGACATCCTCCTGGATCCACCTTCTCAATATATTCACATTATATGTATTCATTTTTGTCATGAATTGTCTATGTTGTGTTTTCATTATGTTGTTACTCTGTACACGCGACATCTATTGCACGTCTGTCCATCCTGGAAGGGGGATCCCTCCTCTGCCGCTCTTCCTGAGGTTTCTTCCATTTTTCCTCCCTGTTAAAAGGGTTTTTTTGTGGTTAAGTTTTTCCTTAGCCGATGTGAGGGTTGCATTGTCAAGGACAGAGGGTGTTGCATTCTGTACAGATTGTAAAGCCCCCCGAGGCAAATTTGTGATTTGTGATTTTGGGCTATACAAATCAAATTGATTTGATTTGATTTGAGGGATTCCTGCAAACACAACCAAAGTGTTACTGTACAGGGTCAGAGGTCAGAGGTCAGAGGTGAAAACACACTTTCTGTCTGATATGTTTATATATTGAGAATTTAGTGGAAATAAAAGCTTTTAAAAAAAAAATGCAGCAGGTGGTCTAACAAACTGACCACAAGGTCCATTTAGTAGTTGCTGTGGAGCTTTCAGTTTTATCACATCACCTTCCTCAGCAGATGGAGTTGTCATGAAGATGTTTAAAGGCACACTGGTTTTCTGTGAGCTTATAGTCAGATCTACTCGTGCCCTAGACGGGGCAGTGATATTAGAAGTCTGTTAAAATGAAAATGAATGAACTACGTACTCAAGACAAAGACAGAAGAGTGAACAGTATCTAATGGGGGCAATAAAGTTTGTAATGAAACTCAACCTGATGAACAGGAATGATGAAGCTCCGCCCATCAGCTGACTCACCTGAGACATAACAGGTAACAGCTTGTTTTTCGTTATTCTGTCTTCACTGAGACGACACACAGACACACTGAGAGACGGACGATAAGATTCACCTTCAGACCAAAACCACCACTTCCACTGAGAGAGGACATCTACAGGAGGGAATACTGGGAATACTGGAATACTACCACTTCAACCAGCTGCTGAATCCACAAACTGAACCAGAGTTTTACAAGAACAAAGACTCAAAGTGAGAGTAACTTTCAGGGAACAGGGAGTGGCTGAGCCGTCTGCCTGCTGTGTTTTCAGCTTCACTCAGAGACTAAATGGCTTCCAGATTAGAGGACGATTTCTGCTGTTCTGTCTGCCAAGACGTCTTTAAAGATCCTGTCATCCTGTCATGTAGCCACAGCTTCTGTAGAGTCTGTCTGCAGAGCTGGTGGACAGACAAACACGTCCAAGAGTGTCCACTTTGTAAGAGAAGACATTCAAAGGACATACCTTGTAACTTTGCTTTAAAGAACCTGTGTGAGAGTTTGTTACAGGAGAGAGCTCAGAGATCTTCAGAGGCTCTCTGCAGTCTGCACTCTGAGAAACTCAAACTCTTCTGTCTGGACCATCAGCAGCCGGTGTGTCTCGTCTGCACAAATTCAGAAAAACACACCGACCACAAATTCAGACCCATCGATGAAGCTGCACGACAACACAAGAAGGAACTTCAGGAAACTCTGGAGCCCTTAAAGAAGAAGTTAAAGGTCTTTAGAGAAGTTAAAGTGAAGTTTGATCAAACATCAGAACACATGAAGGTCCAGGCCCGACACACAGAGACGCAGATTAAGGAGCAGTTTAAGAAGCTTCACCAGTTTCTAGAAGAGGAAGAGGAGGCCAGGATGGCTGCTCTGAGGGAGGAAGAGGAGCAGAAGAGTCAGATGATGAAGGAGAAGATGGAGGCTGTGAGCAGAGAGATAGCAGCTCTTTCAGACACAGTCAGAACCACAGAGGACGAGCTGAGAGCTGAAGACGTCTCATTCCTGCTCAACTACAAGGCTGCAGTGGAAAGAGTCCAGCAGCTCCTCCTGCTGGAGGATCCACAGCTGGACTCAGGAGCTCTGATAGACCAGGCCAAACACCTGGGCAACCTCACCTTCAACATCTGGAACAAGATGAAGGACATGGTCTCCTACACTCCTGTGATTCTGGACCCAAACACTGCTGATCCAGGACTCATCCTGTCTGAAGATCTGACCAGTGTGAGACGAGGAGAGAAACAGCAGCTTCCTGATAATCCAGAGAGGTTTTATAAATACTGCTCTGTCCTGGGTTCTGAGGGCTTTAACTCAGGGACTCACAGCTGGGACGTCCAGGTTGGAGACAGTACAGACTGGACACTGGGTGTGTTAGCAGAGTCTGTCCAGAGGAAGGGAAACCTACTGTCTGGATTATGGACAATAGGTTCAATAATGTTAAATACTCAACAATATCCCCACCAGGTTTATTCACTGATCTCGTATTCCAGAAGAAGCTCCAGAGGATCAGAGTGAATCTGGACTGGAACAAAAGAAAGCTGTCGTTCTCTGATCCTGATACTAACACACACATACACACCTTTCAAACACACTTTCACTGAGAGGATGTTTCCATTTATTAACACTGATGATGTCTCCCTCAAAGGGTTTTACCACTGAAGGTCTCTGTGACTGTAGGACAACAGAAATAGATGATGATTGATGTTTGATGATTGATGAGATGCGATGCTGATGATGAATGATGATGATGATGTTGTTATGATGATGATGACGATGACGAGGTGGTGGTCAAGGTTTATTTTCTGAATAGTCCAATCAAAACATTTATTAATTTATGAAATACAGATAATCCACTTATAGTTAAAGACTTTGAAATGTAGAAGGGTTTGGATCCTGATCCAGGAAACAGGTTTACTGAAAAAACCTGGACACCCACTTCCAGATTTGGGGTTTTATTTAGAACAGATCCAGATAATTTTAGATAATGTTTACATATATTAAACTGGGGATGACTAAAGGGTTTTTACCATGAAGGTCTCTGTGACTGTAAACAACAGAAAAGATTATGATGATGATGATGATGAGATGAGATGAGATGTGATGATGACGATGGTGATGATGAGATGATGATATAGACAGAATAGAAGAAGATGCATCATCATACATCATATGATGAGGACGATGCGAGGGTGGTGGTCAAGGGTTTTTTTCTGAATAGTCCTATCAGAGATTTTTTAAAGTTTATGAAATACAGATATATTCACTTATGTTAAAGACTTTGAAATGTAGGCTCGGTCCGCCCCCCCCGTTAGAAATTAATAAACACCTACTAATGTAACATCACAGAATAATAACTCATATTTAGTCTCCTGTTTCGAATCACAAGACCTGCAACAAGTTGTGATCGAGGGCAGCTTCAGATTGGTTTTGGTGGTGGGGGGGGGGGGGGGGGCTACTCTTTGGTTTACCATTTTTGATTATTGATTATTCTTAATGTGAATTTCTGTGTTTTTGAACAGCGGGTTCAAACATTGATTTGTTTATTGATGTAAAGTGTCAAAGAGATTTTTTTTTGACATCATCTGTTCGCTGTAATTCTTCATTAGAAAAGAGATTAAAGCTTCAACTGGAAGTTATTAAAAATATTAAAAAAAAATAAAGTTAAAGTACATCTGACTGCTTCTCTTGATTGTTGGGATAAAATCAAAAAATGTCAAACCTGAAAAATCAGACAGAAAATGGGGGGGAGAAATATGAGAGATGTGAAAGAAAAAATTAAAAGGCCAGACGACTGTTCCGGACCTGTTTTGGGGGTGTGAACGGAGAGTCGTGTCTGGAGTACGCCTCCAGCCAACGTATCTGTGGACGAGGTCAAGCCCAGCAGTCCCCCGCCCCGCCGTACACCAGCGGGCCCCGAACCTCACCCAGAACCAGAGACCGGGCCCCGTCGCCCAAGACAACCTGAACCAAATAAAAGACAAGAGTGAGACTACAGACAGACAGAAAGACAGACAACAACAGACAGACAGACAGACAGACAGACAGACAGACAACAGATAGACAGACAGACAGACAGACGATAGCGACAGACAGACAGACAACAGACAGACAGACAACAGACAGACCGACAACAACAGACACAAAAGCAGACAACAACAACAACAGACAGACAACGGAGACACAGACAGACAGACAGCAGACAGACAGACAGACAGAAAACAAGGAGACAAAACCATCTGTGATTTTAGTCCCATTTACTGCAAATTAATTTTTCTCACACTGCTGTCAACTAACAAAAGGCTTTTATTTTGAAGGACTAAGGAAGACAAGGAGTATTTGGGAACATTGAGGGGAAAAAAAAACTGAGATTTCGAGAATGAAGTCAAAATATTACGAAAAAAATCCTAAATTTATTGAGAATAAAGTCATACTATTTTAAGAAAAAAAAAA
>CAKAOJ020001182.1:0-89355 GCA_916701645.2 Sebastolobus alascanus
GGCAGTTTGTGGAGCTTCTAAACTCTGAAAACATCGGAGCGAATGTTCGATTCTCTGTCGAATATCGTAAAACTGTCAATATTCTAAATCTACACAGTTGATTTCTTGCCTCAGAAATGTTCAGAAGTGAATTTAGTGATGAAATAGCTCCGAAAATTTTTTAAAAAACGAGCTGTTTTTGGCTGCTGTTGTTGTTGTAACCGTAGCCTGTAGCGGTCCAGCACTTTGCATTGTGGGAAACAGTAGGTGAGGTAGACTGGTCAGATGCAGACTGGAGATTTTTTTCCAAATCAGTACGACATCCAGGTATTTTTGGCATACTGGAGATTTTGTTTTTGTTCGCATACTACATGCTACATTTTGGCCAAATCAGTACGTACTACTAGTATAGTATGAGGTTGTACTACTAGTATAGTATGAGGTTGTACTACTCGTATAGTATGAGGATGTATTACTAGTATAGTATGAGGTTTAGAATACAGCCGTAGACATACAGTAAGAGAGCCATGATAGTTAAAAATCACATACCTTTTTCCAGTGTCACACTTTTGGGGCCTCCAGGGTGAGTCACAGAACAATTGAAAGACTTCATTGAATCCCAGTCAGACTTCGGTACCTGCAGCAAACTGACTCCTGTATATTTGTTGTTTTTCTCAACCGGAGGATGTTGCACAGAAGTCAGGGTTTTCCCACTGGCATCGGTCCACTGGAAAGTAAGACTCTTTGGGTAGAAGTCGCGTGCAAGACAACCAACGGTGATCGTACCTGCAGAGCCAGGTGTGCACTGAACCAACGGGAACAGAGTCGGTGATGCGGCGGGTTCTGTGAACGAGATTTAGACAACATAAATTAATGATGATCAATAGCTTGTTTAAAAGTGAATTATCAAAATATTGCACATTATTGCGTGATGAAACTGAAGACAGACACATCCAAAAGATGATTTTAATGAACAATACATTAAAATAAATAGTGTCCTATTGATTATTTTTGCTCATCTGTTCAGCACATCGATAATTAGGATTTCAGTTGGCACTAATGTTTATTACCGCACTGTTTTGTGATATATAATAAATCAATTTAAAAATTTTGCCGTGTCAGAGTTGCACCGAACCAAAGAGAACAGAGTCCTTTCAAAGAGAAGATTTTTTTAAAAAGAATAACTATTAAAGGAATAAATAATGATTAAATAATAGCTATTATCTTATTATATGTTAACAAATAATAATGGATATCATCAACCACTTCGCACAATAAAGATGAGGATAATTTCTTTGATAATAGTACAAAAAATATTATTTTAGTTTATATGTTCAGCACACAAATAAACAGACTAGAGCGGAGCGTGTTAATACAACAACATTTAAAATCAAGACCGGTGAACTGTTTTGTGGAATCAAGACCTTTTTTTTAATAATATATTTTAATAATAATTATTATTATCAATATGTTAAATGATTTTTTTATATTTTAATTAATATCCAAGGGTAATACAAAATGCATTGAATAATACTGTGGATAACAACAAATAATAATAATAAAATAATATTTAAAATCAAGACCACTGCACTGTTTGGTGGAAATTAATACCTTTTTATATAATAATAATTATTATTATCAATATGTTAAATTATTTTTGATGACCATTATGTACTCTTTTTTTTTTTAACAGCAAATCTAATGATTAATAATTGAACGTACACTATAATACCTACCTATAAAGGTATTTTGCCTTATTTCAGTTGACATACGGACCCTCACAAATAAAATATATATTTCTATACTCAGATTTATGATAACTCCTTATTAAAACATATTCAGGTACAGTACGGTATATAATTAATATCCACGCAAATACAAAATGCATTGAATAATATTGTGAATAACAAATAATAATAATAATAAATAATATTTAAAATCAAGACTGCACTGTTTTGTGGAATCAAGACCTTTTTTTATAATATATTATAATAATAATTATTATTATTATCAATGCGTTAAATTATTTTTGATGAGCATTATGTGCTGTTTTTTTTTGTTTAACAGCAAATCTAAAAGAAATGAGTCGTCTAATACGAAAATAGATGATTAACAATTGAACCTACAGTGCAAATACATACGGTACTATTTGAAAAGAAACTATACATTATATTTACTACATACTATATAAAAAGTATTACGCCTTTCTTCACCCTGTATTTAAACACACAAATAAGATATATATTTCTATATTCAGATTTATGGTAACTGCTTAATAAAACATATTCAGGTACAGTACGGTATATAATTAATAGCCACGGTGATACAAAATGCATTGAATAAAATTGTGAATAACAACAAAATAATAATAAAATGATAACATTTAAAATCAAGACTGCACTGTTTTATGGAATCAAGACCTTTTTTATAATATATTATAATAATAATAATAATTATGATCAATATGTTAAATTATTTTTGATGAGCATTATGTGCTGTTTTTTTTGTTTAACAGCAAATCTAAAAGAAATGAGTCGTCAAACGAAAATAGATGATTAACAATTGAACCTACAGTGCAAATACATACGGTCCTTTAAAAGTTAGTCATCCCTGATATTTGAAAAGAAACTATACATTATATTTACTACATACTATATAAAAACATTATGCCTTTGTTCACCCTGTATTTAAACGCATAAATAAAATATATATTTCTATATTCAGATTTATGGTAACTTCTTATTAAAACATATTCAGGTACAGTACGGTATATAATTATGTTCCACGGTGATACAAGATGCATTGAATAATATTGTGAATAACAATCTGCAAACATAAAGCTGAATAAATTCTAAGATCAGCTCAAACCACCGCCTGCATTAAGTGGTAACTTTTTAAAATGCTTTCTAAGAAACAGCTGTGCTAAAAAACATCTGTCTGCTCTTTTTTTCTAGTTTGTCCAACATCAATGTAAACCTAAATAAGACCATGAGTTAAACTTCTCTACCACCAATTATCACATTTAAATAAAACAAAAATAAACTTCTCACTAAGAAGATAACGTTTAAATGTGACTTACCTGTAGATACTGTGACTTCAGTCCCGCGACCCCAGTAGTCAAGAGCATCACAGTGCTGCATCTCCACTCACTGCTGGAACAAAAACCTGACGCATCACAAAAAATGCACTAAATCCTCATTAAGTGACTGAAATACACAGAAACCCTGGTCAGTATTATACCCTGATGCTATCCTGTGATCATGTGGATTGTGATTATTCTTGATTAGTTCTTAAAGTTAATATTTACTGGAAGATAACGTTTATGTCTCTGCACTAACTCTGACTTTAAACTACTAATTAACTAACTTTTAACTACTAATCTGCTTAATAAAATCATAAACGCATCAGTTACCTCATATTCCAATGAGAAATTATCCTCTCTTGACCTTTTTATTCATCGTAAGAACGGGAGAGTGTAAGATTTCTGCTCTTAGGTTTTTGTATGGGTCTATATCTCAGTGCCAGGCCAGTCACCACTGTGATAAACACTAATACAAAAACCAAACACTGTTTCCTGCACTGGGGGAAACGGGACCTGTATCATCAGCAGCAATAAAACAAAACATAAATTCTAATCAACAAAACTATATTTAAGGGTGTAAGTTTCCTAATTTACATTTTAATTTCATATATGTTTTAATCAGTTTATTGTTGTTTTTTTAAATTCAATTTAGTTAATTTGTTGTAATTTGTGTGAAGTTGTAATTAATGTAATTGTCATTAATATACCATGGCATATATATTTACCACCTGCCTAATATTCAGTAGGTCCTCCTGACCCGTTGGACTCCACTAGACCTCTGAAGGTCTGCTGTGGTATCTGGCACCAAGCCGTCAGTAGCAGATCCTTTAAGTCCTGTAAGTTGCGAGGTGGAGCCTCCGTGGATCGGACTTGTTTGTCCAGAACATCCCACAGATGCTCCGTTGGATCGAGATCTGGAGAATTTGGAGGCCGAGTCAACACCTCCAACTCGTTGCCATCCACATGATGTAAAGGAAAACGTGATCCATCAGACCGGGCCACCTTCTTCCATCGCTCCGTGGTCCAGTTCTGATGCTCACGGGCCCATTGGAGGCGCTTTTGGCGGTGGACACGGGTCAGCACGGGCACCCTGACCGGTCCCCATATGCAACAAACTGAGATGCTCTGTGTGTTCTGACACCTTTCTATCAGAACCAGCATTAACTTTTTCAGCAGTTTGAGCTCCAGTAGTTCTTCTATTGGATCGGACAACACGGGCCAGCCTTCGCTCCCCACGTGCATCAATGAGCCTCGGGTCTGACCCCGGTTTTCCTTCCTTGGACCCCTTTTGGTCGGTCCTGACCACTGCAGACCGGGAACATCCCACAAGAGCTGCAGTTCTGGAGATGCTCTGACCCAGTTGTCTAGCCAGCACTATCTGGCCCTTGTCAAAGTCGCTCACATCCTTACGCTGGCCCATTTTTTTCTGCTTCCAACACAAAGGTCAAAGTTCAAAATGTTCGCTTGCCGTCTAATATATCCCCCCCACTGCCAGGTGCCATGGTAACGAGATAATCCATGTTATTCACTTCACCTGTCGGTGGTCTTAATGTTATGGCTGATCAGTATATATTTATAGTGACTGGTACAGTGACATCTGCGGTGGTTTGTGTACGGCTCTGTGGCTTCCTGTATCACTGTGGCTCTCGAGCACAATAATAAACGGCAGAGTCTTCAGTCGTCAGGCTGCTCATCTGCAGATACACCTGGTCCACGTTGTTGTCTCTGGAGATGGTGAACCGATTCTGGACTGACGTGGAATAAGCTATAGTGCTTCCACTCGGAGCAGAAATATAGGCAACCCACTCCAGTCCTTTTCCTTCAGCTTGTCTGATCCAAGCGATATGAGCAGAACTATCTGATATTCCTGCATAAGTACATGTCAGTTTGTGTGAATCTCCTGGGCGCTTTACCACTGGTTCAGACTCAGTCAGAGTCTGACTGGAAACACCTGGAGAGAAAAGCACTTTGGTCAGAACAGAGCCAAGCAACACACAACATTGATTATAATAATAATAACAACATATTTCTTCAACTAAATTAGCATCGAGGGAATAATAGTGTAAATGTTGACCTGTCCAGCAGCAGATAGTTAACAGCAGCAGTCCTGTCCTATAGTCCATCATGTTAAACTGTGTGTCCACTGTTCTCTGTCCTCCTCTCTGCAGTCAGATAAGTAGAGGTGGAAGACATCTGAGTTTTGCATTGACTCCTCCTCACAGGGAGGAGAGAACCGAGCTGAAGATAATTAATCAAACGTGAGAAGTAATCTCCAAGAATCATCCCTCCTAGTCAGCTGTTTGTTTGACGTGTTTTAATTCATGTAAAATATCCATGTTCTTGTTCTAATAATACACAAATGTTATAATAACGTTCAGACATCTCACACATTAACATCTTTTTTCTCATCAGTCACTTTGAGCATAATGTGCAACGCGTGAGAACATTAACAATAATATAAATAATCTACAGTTTTATTCTGATCACCAACATTTATGACAATGTCTTTATTATCATCTCACCACGTTTTACCCTGAACCACAGTTTGGAACATATTTTTGATTGTGGACATTTCACCTTTCTAATTCTGCTCTGATCCAGCCGAGCTCGCTGTCTGATCACATGTTTTTCAGCTTCTTTCTCTTTTCAAGCTGATTTCATGTAATTTATGGGTTGTACATGTGAATATGACTTTGGCAATTTAGTATTATGTAATGCTTTTGACAGTTGAAGGAACTCTGTCTGTAACTGTGAGGGATGTAACATCATTAAAACACATAGAAATCTAATGAGGATATGTCAGCGTGTTTCAGCAGGTGGTGAGAGAAGCCAGATGTTATTAAGATCACATTACAGTTTGTTGTCTGTGGAGGTTTTAGTGCAGCTGCTCCACTGTCTTCAGTCACTGTGTGTCGAGCACAGAAGTAAACAGCAGAATCTTGTGCTGTCAAGCTCTTGACCTCGAGGTACTGAGTGCTGCTGGGTACATCTTCAGTCATGATGAAACGGCTTTGAAAGGAGCTGCCATAGCTAGCAGAGTTTGAACCTGTATTCATCCTCCCAATCCACTCCAGAGCTTCTCCTGGTCTCTGTCGTATCCAGTGAATATAGGTGCTGGTCATGTCAAAGCCAGATATGATACAGGACATCTTCACTGTCTCTCCAGGTCTTTTCACCTCAGAGGGAGACTGGTCCAGTTTGATCTCACTCCAGACTCCTGTAAGGTAAGACATCGTGATCATCATCCATCACACTTCTATATATATCACAAATTAGACATTTACAAAAGAGCCTCTTCAGTGTGTTAAAGCAGAAGTCATTCTTACCCTGAATAGTAACTATAAAGAATAAACTCAAGGAAATCATATTTTCCATTCTTTAATAAACACTGTGATCCAGTGATTATAAAGAGTCCCAGTTGTTTGGTCATAAATGACATGAGAGCTGTTCATGGCCTGATTATAAAGAGGGAAGAGTTTGCATGGACCGCCCTCTACAGGTTTAAAAGGAGATCATGGAAAGCAGATGTACTTTGACATCAGTAGAGTTTTCTACAAGAGCAGGGGAAATGTAAAAACACCAAATACCTGGGAACTATTTCTATTGTAAAATACGGTAGTTGGATGCTACAGGGACAGACAGATAATTTTTCTGACAGTATTTTCAACAGAAATATATTATTTACTGCTGTTTGAGTGGAGATCAAATTGTTTCTTTTCTTGGCACCCGATTCGACTGTTATCAGGACATTAAATAAGCGTTATCAGTCGCTATAAGCACCATAGATGTGGGTCAATAGGGGCCTACTACACCTACTACGTTGTGAAAGTGAATCTTGCAACACGTTCTAACATGTAAAACTGAATAAAACGTCACGTTTTGAACACAAAGAAAAAGACTTCTTTAGGTTTAGGCAACAAAACTACAACTTCTTTAGGTTTAGACAATAAAACTACAACTTCTTTAGGTTTAGGCAATAAAACTACAACGTCTTTAGGTTTAGGCAATAAAACTACAACGTCTTTAGGTTAAGGCAACAAAACTACAACTTCTTTAGGTTTAGGCAATAAAACTACAACGTCTTTAGATTTAGGCAATAAAACTACAACGTCTTTAGGTTTAGGCAACAAAACTATAACTTCTTTAGGTTTAGGTAACAAAACTACAACTTCTTTAGGTTTAGTCAACAAAACTACAACTTCTTTAGGTTTAGGCAACGGAACTACAACTTCTTTAGGTTTAGGCAACAAAACTACAGCTACTTTAGGTTTAGGTAACAAAACTACAACTTCTTTAGGTTTAGGTAACAAAACTACAACTTCTTTAGGTTTAGACAACAAAACTACAACGTCTTTATGTTAAGGCAATAAAACTACAACTTCTTTAGGGTAAGACAACAAAACTACAACTTCTTTGAAGCTCACTGAGTTTGCATATAGAATCAAACATATGAAGCATCAATGTTGGTCTAACTGGAGCCAACAGAAGAGTCTGTTCACTGTTTTTATATCTGCAGAGTGGAAACATGCCTGGAAATCACCTCTGATATATAATATATATTATATTATTTTAATTTCATTAAATGCTCAAACATTTAGAAAAAGTCTCATCATTTACAGAAATAAAACTACTGTTAACTTTGTTTTACTGTCAACTTTTAATACGTGAATGTATTATTTTTACATTATTAACTCCTAACTGCATTTATTCACACATTTTGAGTGATATATGATACATTTTACTGCACAGTGCATACTTTTACTTTAAGTACTTCAAATATACTTAACTGCACAGTGCATACTTTTACTTTGAGTACTTCAAATATACTTAACTGCACAGTGCATACTTTTACTTTAAGTAATTCAAATATATTTAACTGCACAGTGCATACTTTTACTTTAAGCATATTTTACTCCACAATGCATACTTTTACTCTTAGCACTTTAAGTATATTTTATTGCACAGTGCATACTTTTACTTTAAGCACTTTAAGTATATTTTACTGCACAATGCACACTTTTGCTTTTGGCACCTTAAGTACATTTTACTGCACAATGCATACTTTTACTTTAAATACTTTTAGTATATTTTACTGCACAGTGCATACTTTTACTTTAAGCACTTTAAGTATATTTTACTGCACTGTGCATACTTTTACTTTAAATACTTTAAGTATATTTTACTGCACAATACATTAATTTACTTTAAGTATATTTTACTGCACAATGCATACTTTTACTTTAAATACGTGAAGTATATTTTACTGCACAATGCATACTTTTACCTTAAATACTTTATGTATATTTTATTGCACAATGCATACTTTTGCTTTAAATACTTTAAATATAATTAACTGCACAATGTATACTTTGACTTTAAATACTTTAAGTATATTTTACTGCACAGTGCATACTTTGACTTTAAATACTTTAAGTATACTTAACTGCACAATGCATACTTTTACTTTAAGTACTTCAAATATTCTTAACTGCACAATGCATACTTTTACTTTAAGTACTTCAAATATTCTTAACTGCACAATGCATACTTTTACTTTAAATACTTCAAATATACTTAACTGCACAATGCATACTTTTACTTTAAGTACTTCAAATATACTTAACTGCACAGTGCATACTTTGACTTTAAGTACTTCAAATATATTTAACTGCACAGTGCATACTTTTACTTTAAGTACTTCAAATATACTTAACTGCACAATGCATACTTTTACTTTAAGTACTTCAAATATATTTAAAGGCACATTGTATACTTTTACTTTAAGTAATTCAAATATACTTAACTGCACAATGCATACTTTTACTTTAAATACTTCAAATATACTTAACTGCACAATACATACTTTTACTTTAAGTACTTCAAATATACTTAACTGCACAATGCATACTTTAACTTTAAGTTTATTTTACTGCACAGTGCATACTTTTACTTTAATTACTTCAAATATACTTAACTGCACAGTGCATACTTTTACTTTAAATACTTAAAATATACTTAACTGGACAATGCATATTTTACCTTTAAGCACATTAAGTATATATTACTGCACGGTGCATACTTTTACTTAAGCATTTTAAGTATATTTTACTGCACAATGCATACTTGTACTTTAAGCACTTTAAGTATATTCTTCTGCACAATGCATACTTTTACTTTAAGCACTTTAAGTACATTTTGCTGCATAGTGCACACTTTTCCTTTAAATACTTAGTGTGATGTGACTCAGTGTGATGCTGCTGGTTTGCAGGTTTACATAAAAGACTTTTAATGGTTGCAGATGTTTGCAGATGTTTGAAGAAACTCTGAGCCTCTAGAGGAAAACAGCTGCTCAGGAACTGAAACTAAATCCTTCAAATAAATGAAAACTATTGTAGTTCATAGTTCATGGTTCATTTATAAGTCACTTTTTGTATTAATCAGTATATTTGACCTTCATCAGTTTGTGGTTGTGTCCGATATAAAAACAGTCTTAATCAAATATCGTATTGTTTATAGGTTGTGTTGCAGGACATGCCAGGACCAGTGATGCTGAGATAACAGAGTGTTCCCAGTGGTGGTGGTAAATAGAGGAAGTAGTTTTTGTATGACTCTCCTATTATCGTCTCTCACTGTGTGTCTCTGGCACAGTAATACACTGCTGTGTCCTCGGCCTTCAGACTGTTCATCTGTAGATAGACTTTACTGCTGGAGTCATCTCTGGAGATGGTGAATCTCCCCTGGACTGACTGGGAGTAATATTTAGTGCTGCCATCATTATAACTGATCGCGATCCACTCCAGTCCTTTTCCAGGAGTCTGTCTGATCCAGTGCATCCAGTAGCTGCTGAGTGTGAATCCAGAGGCTGTACAGGTCAATGTGTGGGATTCTCCAGGTCTTTTAATCACTGGTTCAGATTCTGTCAGAGTCTGACCATCAACACCTGTCAAGATATAAAAATACATCATGAGAAATATGTCAGTTACACAAATGGAAACTATGTCAAATAGAAGTTCAGTGTAAATGTTGACCTGTCCAGCAGCAGATAGTTAACAGCAGCAGTCCTGTCCTATAGTCCATCATGTTAAACTGTGTGTCCACTGTTCTCTGTCCTCCTCTCTGCAGTCAGATAAGTAGAGGTGGAAGACATCTGAGTTTTGCATTGACTCCTCCTCACAGTGTAGAACTGGATCTGAATGGATCTCAGTTACTGTTTGGTGAAACTGGAGAATGAATGTTTAATGTACAGGAGTCATTCCTCCCAGTAGAATTTGTGCAATAGGTCCACAAACGAATTATATATAATGTGGTTGTCTTTCATTATTAAGCTCAGTCTGCATCGTGTGAAGACTTTGACAACAATTTAGCAGTTTAACAATATAAAGTGAGTATTGTTAAGTCAATTTTAATTAAAAAAAACACCAAATAGCACTTTAATGAATGTGGTTCATTATGTTATACTGTTAATTTAGTGTTCATCAGTCATGTTTTTCACTCAATACAAAGAAATATTTGTATATTTTAATGAACTTTGTTATATTCCTTTTGCTTTTTTTTTATTGCTAAATAAGTCAGTTTGTGTCTTCAGTGTGACAGTGAGCTGGTGTTGAAATCATTAGTGTTCTGAGGGCTCCTCCTCTGGTGGCTTCATGTTACAAGTGTTCAGGCACTGAGGGGTTTTTGTTCAGGTCTACTGATGGTTTGTGTTGTTGTGTCTCTCTGGCACAGTAATACACAGCAGAGTCTTCAGGCTGCACATTCTGTCCGTTTAGAGTCACTGTGTTGCTGGAAGAGTCTAAACTGATACTGAACTTGTTCTTCAGTGAATCTTTGTAGTATGAAGCTGAAGTATGTTTCATTCCGATCCACTCCAGTCCTTTCCCTGCAGGCTGTCTGATCCAAGCTGTGTAGTAGCTGCTAACAGAATAAGAGACCTGACAGGTGATGGTCAGACGTTGACCTGGCTGCACAGTCACAGAGGCTGGCTGAGTCAACTGTTCACCCTTCACACCTGTGGAGGAGAACATGTTGAACAGTGAATCAGTGTAATAACAGTGAACAGTCGGTGTGCTGTGATCATACTGTCAGTGTCTCTGCCTCAGTGAGACTCACAGGATCCAGCAGCCAGCAGCAGCAGCAGCAGAGCTACAGACAACATGGTTGGTGTTGAAGTGATGGGAGCTTCTCTTCTTCTGCTGCTACTGACAGCATGATATCAGGTCTTTATAGCAGACTGGGAGGAAGTTCACTTTGCATAGAGAACCACACCGACAGGCTGTAAAAGAAGGATGGACTGTCCTGTCACAAGTAGTCAAATGTTTGGATTATTTCTTTTGACACATATGAAAGTTTTATATATTTTATTTATTTGCATATTATTTTCATTGACAATTTTTGACGACAACATATAAACGAAGCAAAATCAAAACCCATAACCCAACCTAAAGATTCACACACCTGCACACATTTACACCTGAGGAGGAGTGGTACAAATAACTAAGAGAATATTATCTAAACCGCGTGTCAAGGACAACAACAGTGGATGTGTAGTGTTTACCACTTTGGATTTAACATGTGAGGGTGCAGGCCGTATCCACGACGACCCTCCAACGTTTTCTACTTTCTGAGGTTTGTTTTGGTTGACGGATACGGAACGGATATTACGTCACGTTACTCAGACTACAACAATAAAAGCGGTAACTTCCTTCTACCTCAACATAGACTCAAATGAAGCAAATATATCGATTCTGGTATTAAAACATCTATTTAGAAATTGTACTAAATATTTTAATATAATCATAATTGATAAAAAACAAAGTGATCCTGAGATAACAGAGTGTTCCCAGTGGTGGTGGTAAATAGAGGAAGTAGTTTTTGTATGACTCTCCTGTTATCGTCTCTCACTGTGTGTCTCTGGCACAGTAATACACTGCTGTGTCCTCGGTCTTCAGACTGTTCATCTGTAGATAGACTTTACTGCTGGAGTCATCTCTGGAGATGGTGAATCTCCCCTGGACTGACTGAGAGTAATATTTAGAAGAACTGCTTGTGGTTATAGTAGCGATCCACTCCAGTCCTTTTCCAGGAGCCTGTCTGATCCAGTGCATCCAGTAGCTGCTGAATGTGAATCCAGAGGCTGTACAGGTCAATGTGTGGGATTCTCCAGGTCTTTTAATCACTGGTTCAGATTCTGTCAGAGTCTGACCATCAACACCTGTCAAGATATAAAATACATCATGAGAAATATGTCAGTTACACAAATAAATTCTATGTCAACTGAACATCAGTGTAAATGTTGACCTGTCCAGCAGCAGATAGTTAACAGCAGCAGTCCTGTCCTATAGTCCATCATGTTAAACTGTGTGTCCACTGTTCTCTGTCCTCCTCTCTGCAGTCAGATAAGTAGAGGTGGAAGACATCTGAGTTTTGCATTGACTCCTCCTCACAGGAAGGACACAGCTGATCTCAGATTTCCTTGTTTTCCATAAACTAAGTAGTGGGAGCATGTAGAGGCCTGAGAAAGGACATTTGGGGAACTCCACATGTCATTTTCATCACTCAAATGTGTAATTACTGAATGACACAAATTGTCACCCAGTTTTACAGTCTGTTAGAGGATGTGAAAGTGATTACTATTTCATACAATTACTTTAAATGTCATGTTGTTGTCGTTTACAAACCAACACAGAGGAAAGAAAAATACATTTAGACATCAACAGTCTCAATAAAACTGAGACTCAGTCAGTTATTCAGCATTACATTGTTGGTTAGAAACAAACAGGAAGTCAAACACCACAAAATCACCTGCAGCTTATGTTTTTGTATCTAGTGGCGTTGTTATACTGCTCTTTACTGCCGTCATATTTTAGGTCTCCTACTGCCCCCTGTTGGTCTTTGTAAATATACATTATTTAAGGTTTTTGTACAGCTTCTCTGGGAACTTTAACCAGTGTGTGTCTCTGGCACAGTAATACACAGCAGAGTCTTCAGGCTGCACATTCTGTCCGTTTAGAGTCACTGTCTTGCTGGAAGAGTCTAAACTGATACTGAACTTGTTCTTCAGTGAATCTTTGTAGTATATGCTTGAAGGAACTCCGCTTCCGATCCACTCCAGTCCTTTCCCTGCAGGCTGTCTGATCCAAGCTGTGTAGTAGCTGCTAAGAGAATAAGAGACCTGACAGGTGATGGTCAGACGTTGACCTGGCTGCACAGTCACAGAGGCTGGCTGAGTCAACTGTTCACCCTTCACACCTGTTAAAAAACAAGAAGATGTTTTATCACCAAAATATCAAGTTGTAGTGTAAAAGAAGAACTGTTGACAGATCCAGAGAGACTCACATCCAGCTGCCAACAGCAGCAGCAGAGCTCCAGAGAACATGGTTGATGTTGAAGCTGACGTGCTGTGAACTCCTCTGACAGCCTGATGTGTTGTTTTATAGCTGAAGCTCACTGAGTTTGCATATAGAATCAAACATATGAAGCATCAATGTTGGTCTAACTGGAGCCAACAGAAGAGTCTGTTCACTGTTTTTATATCTGCAGAGTGGAAACATGCCTGGAAATCACCTCTGATATATAATATATATTATATTATTGTAATTTCATTACACGCTCAAACATTTAGAAAAAGTCTCATCATTTACAGAAATAAAACTACTGTTAACTTTGTTTTACTGTCAACTTTTAATACGTGAATGTTATATTTACATTATTAACTCCTAACTGCATTTATTCACACATTTTGAGTGTTATATGATACATTTTACTGCACAGTGCATACTTTTACTTTAAGTACTTCAAATATACTTAACTGCACAGTGCATACTTTTACTTTAAGCACGTTAAGTATATTTTACTGGACAATGCATACTTTAACTTTAAGTATATTTTACTGCACAGTGCATACTTTTACTTTAAGTACTTCAAATACACTTAACTGAACAGTGCATACTTTTACTTTAAGTACTTCAAATTTACTTAACTGAACACTGCATACTTTTACTTTAAGTATATTTTACTGCACAGTGCATACTTTTACTTTAAGTACTTCAAATATACTTAACTGAACAGTGCATACTTTTACTTTAAGTATTTTATGTATATTTTAATGCACAATGCATTCTTTTACTTTAAATACTTTTAAGTATATTTTACTGCACAGTGTATACTTTTACTTTAAGTACGTGAAATATACTTAACTGCACAGTACATACTTTTACTTAAAGTACTTCAAATATACTTAACTGAACAGTGCATACTTTTACTTTAAGTATTTTATGTATATTTTAATTCACAATGCATTTTTTAATTTAAATACTTTTAAGTATATTTTACTGCACAGTGCATACTTTTACTTTAAGTACTTCAAATATACTTAACTGCACAATGCATACTTCTACTTTAAGTAATTTAAGTATATTTTACTGCACAGTGCATACTTTTACTTTATATACTATACATATATATTATTTCTATATCGCTTTGCATCAGACAAATCAATTAATTCTTTTTCATCTTCTCTCAGCATCAACATACAAGAACTAAAATATTGAAACTAGTCAGAACCATAAAATGCAGACTGACTGATGATGTTATTGAGGTTAAAGGTTAGAAGTCCATCAGAGTCCTGGTGTCTTTGAGGAAAACATTATTTATAGGTTTCTTTGAGATGATCAACTTTTAAAAACTTATCTAGTTTAGGGTGGACTGAAGTTACCAGTTAACTTTCTAAATATATAAATGCTCCTTTTTTATCCCTGTAAAATGTGTTAATTTCAGAATTTTCTGGATTTTATGTATTTTTCATGAAAAAGAAAATGGTGCAAAATCTGCAAATCACATGGAAGCTTTCTGTTTTAAAATGTTAACAAAATGTACGTTTTTTTTAATGATCTTCGTGCATGTACTTATTAAGACATGTGGACCCAGTTTCACCACATTAATACGGAGAATTTAATCAACAGTATTTAAAATAAAGTGTTCCTGAGATAACAGAGTGTTCCCAGTGGTGGTGGTAAATAGAGGAAGTAGTTTTTGTATGATTCTCCTATTATCGTCTCTCACTGTGTGTCTCTGGCACAGTAATACACTGCTGTGTCCTCGGTCTTCAGACTGTTCATCTGTAGATAGACTTTACTACTGGAGTCATCTCTGGAGATGGTGAATCTCCCCTGGACTGACTGGGAGTAATATTTTGAAGTACTGCCTGTGTGTACAAAAGCGATCCACTCCAGTCCTTTTCCAGGAGCCTGTCTGATCCAGTTCATACGGTAGCTGCTGAATGTGAATCCAGAGCCTGTACAGGTCAATGTGTGGGATTCTCCAGGTCTTTTAATCACTGGTTCAGATTCTGTCAGAGTCTGACCATCAACACCTGTCGAGATATAAAAATACATCAAGTGAAATAAGTCAGGTGACACAAATAAAAACTATGTCAACTCAACATCAGTGTAAATGTTGACCTGTCCAGCAGCAGATAGTTAACAGCAGCAGTCCTGTCCTATAGTCCATCATGTTAAACTGTGTGTCCACTGTTCTCTGTCCTCCTCTCTGCAGTCAGATAAGTAGAGGTGGAAGACATCTGAGTTTTGCATTGACTCCTCCTCACAGGGAAGTTTGGCATTCTTTTGCAGAAATATTCAAATACACCATTTTAGAATAGGAGACAATAACACATTTATAATGCATGAAGAAAACTACATGTTATTATCATAAAGTGGGCATGTCTGTATTTTGCCCAACTTTGGAGCATTATTTATTTCCTTCCCGACATGGTAGCATGACATGGTTGGTACCAATGGATTCTTTAGGTTCTCTAGTTTCATATGATATCTGTGTCTTCACTCTAACCCTAAAACTGAACCTACTAGAGCCTCTGAAAGACAGTAAAGTCAGTCAGGATCTCGGGCGGTCTCGGGGGTTTTAAGTCAGTTTGTGTCTTCAGTGTGACAGTGAGCTGGTGTTGAAATCATTAGTGTTCTGAGGGCTCCTCCTCTGGTGGCTTCATGTTACAAGTGTTCAGGCACTGAGGGGTTTTTGTTCAGGTCTACTGATGGTTTGTGTTGTTGTGTCTCTCTGGCACAGTAATACACAGCAGAGTCTTCAGGCTGCACATTCTGTCCGTTTAGAGTCACTGTGTTGCTGGAAGAGTCTAAACTGATACTGAACTTGTTCTTCAGTGAATCTTTGTAGTATGAAGCTGAAGTATACGTTCATTCCGATCCACTCCAGTCCTTTCCCTGCAGGCTGTCTGATCCAAGCTGTGTAGTAGCTGCTAAGAGAATAAGAGACCTGACAGGTGATGGTCAGACGTTGACCTGGCTGCACAGTCACAGAGGCTGGCTGAGTCAACTGTTCACCCTTCACACCTGTTAAAAAACAAGAAGATGTTTTATCACCAAAATATCAAGTTGTAGTGTAAAAGAAGAACTGTTGACAGATCCAGAGAGACTCACATCCAGCTGCCAACAGCAGCAGCAGAGCTCCAGAGAACATGGTTGATGTTGAAGCTGACGTGCTGTGAACTCCTCTGACAGCCTGATGTGATGTTTTATAGCTGAAGCTCACTGAGTTTGCATATAGAATCAAACATATGAAGCATCAATGTTGGTCTAACTGGAGCCAACAGAAGAGTCTGTTCACTGTTTTTATATCTGCAGAGTGGAAACATGCCTGGAAATCACCTCTGATATATAATATATATTATATTATTTTAATTTCATTACACGCTCAAACATTTAGAAAAAGTCTCATCATTTACAGAAATAAAACTACTGTTAACTTTGTTTTACTGTCAACTTTTAATACGTGAATGTATTATATTTACATTATTAACTCCTAACTGCATTTATTCACACATTTTGAGTGATATATGATACATTTTACTGCACAGTGCATACTTTTACTTTAATACTTCAAATATACTTAACTGCACAGTGCATACTTTTACTTTAAGCACGTTAAGTATATTTTACTGGACAATGCATACTTTAACTTTAAGTATATTTTACTGCACAGTGCATACTTTTACTTTAAGTACTTCAAATACACTTAACTGAACAGTGCATACTTTTACTTTAAGTACTTCAAATTTACTTAACTGAACACTGCATACTTTTACTTTAAGTATATTTTACTGCACAGTGCATACTTTTACTTTAAGTACTTCAAATATACTTAACTGAACAGTGCATACTTTTACTTTAAGTATTTTATGTATATTTTAATGCACAATGCATTCTTTTACTTTAAATACTTTTAAGTATATTTTACTGCACAGTGTATACTTTTACTTTAAGTACGTGAAATATACTTAACTGCACAGTACATACTTTTACTTAAAGTACTTCAAATATACTTAACTGAACAGTGCATACTTTTACTTTAAGTATTTTATGTATATTTTAATTCACAATGCATTTTTTAATTTAAATACTTTTAAGTATATTTTACTGCACAGTGCATACTTTTACTTTAAGTACTTCAAATATACTTAACTGCACAATGCATACTTCTACTTTAAGTAATTTAAGTATATTTTACTGCACAGTGCATACTTTTACTTTATATACTATACATATATATTATTTCTATATCGCTTTGCATCAGACAAATCAATTAATTCTTTTTCATCTTCTCTCAGCATCAACATACAAGAACTAAAATATTGAAACTAGTCAGAACCATAAAATGCAGACTGACTGATGATGTTATTGAGGTTAAAGGTTAGAAGTCCATCAGAGTCCTGGTGTCTTTGAGGAAAACATTATTTATAGGTTTCTTTGAGATGATCAACTTTTAAAAACTTATCTAGTTTAGGGTGGACTGAAGTTACCAGTTAACTTTCTAAATATATAAATGCTCCTTTTTTATCCCTGTAAAATGTGTTAATTTCAGAATTTTCTGGATTTTATGTATTTTTCATGAAAAAGAAAATGGTGCAAAATCTGCAAATCACATGGAAGCTTTCTGTTTTAAAATGTTAACAAAATGTACGTTTTTTTTAATGATCTTCGTGCATGTACTTATTAAGACATGTGGACCCAGTTTCACCACATTAATACGGAGAATTTAATCAACAGTATTTAAAATAAAGTGTTCCTGAGATAACAGAGTGTTCCCAGTGGTGGTGGTAAATAGAGGAAGTAGTTTTTGTATGATTCTCCTATTATCGTCTCTCACTGTGTGTCTCTGGCACAGTAATACACTGCTGTGTCCTCGGTCTTCAGACTGTTCATCTGTAGATAGACTTTACTACTGGAGTCATCTCTGGAGATGGTGAATCTCCCCTGGACTGACTGGGAGTAATATTTTGAAGTACTGCCTGTGTGTACAAAAGCGATCCACTCCAGTCCTTTTCCAGGAGCCTGTCTGATCCAGTTCATACGGTAGCTGCTGAATGTGAATCCAGAGCCTGTACAGGTCAATGTGTGGGATTCTCCAGGTCTTTTAATCACTGGTTCAGATTCTGTCAGAGTCTGACCATCAACACCTGTCGAGATATAAAAATACATCAAGTGAAATAAGCTGGTGACACAAATAAAAACTATGTCAACTCAACATCAGTGTAAATGTTGACCTGTCCAGCAGCAGATAGTTAACAGCAGCAGTCCTGTCCTATAGTCCATCATGTTAAACTGTGTGTCCACTGTTCTCTGTCCTCCTCTCTGCAGTCAGATAAGTAGAGGTGGAAGACATCTGAGTTTTGCATTGACTCCTCCTCACAGGGAAGTTTGGCATTCTTTTGCAGAAATATTCAAATACACCATTTTAGAATAGGAGACAATAACACTTTTATACTGCATGAAGAAAACTACATGTGATTATCATAATGTGGGCATGTCTGTATTTAACCCAACTTCAGAGCGTTATTTATTTCCTTCCCGACATGGTAGCATGACATGGTTGGTACCAATGGATTCTTTAGGTTCTCTAGTTTCATATGATATCTGTGTCTTCACTCTAACCCTAAAACTGAACCTACTAGAGCCTCTGAAAGACAGTAAAGTCAGTCAGGATCTCGGGCGGTCTCGGGGGTTTTAAGTCAGTTTGTGTCTTCAGTGTGACAGTGAGCTGGTGTTGAAATCATTAGTGTTCTGAGGGCTCCTCCTCTGGTGGCTTCATGTTACAAGTGTTCAGGCACTGAGGGGTTTTTGTTCAGGTCTACTGATGGTTTGTGTTGTTGTGTCTCTCTGGCACAGTAATACACAGCAGAGTCTTCAGGCTGCACATTCTGTCCGTTTAGAGTCACTGTGTTGCTGGAAGAGTCTAAACTGATACTGAACTTGTTCTTCAGTGAATCTTTGTAGTATGAAGCTGAAGTATATTTCATTCCGATCCACTCCAGTCCTTTCCCTGCAGGCTGTCTGATCCAAGCTGTGTAGTAGCTGCTAACAGAATAAGAGACCTGACAGGTGATGGTCAGACGTTGACCTGGCTGCACAGTCACAGAGGCTGGCTGAGTCAACTGTTCACCCTTCACACCTGTTAAAAAACAAGAAGATGTTTTATCACCAAAATATCAAGTTGTAGTGTAAAAGAAGAACTGTTGACAGATCCAGAGAGACTCACATCCAGCTGCCAACAGCAGCAGCAGAGCTCCAGAGAACATGGTTGATGTTGAAGCTGACGTGCTGTGAACTCCTCTGACAGCCTGATGTGATGTTTTATAGCTGAAGCTCACTGAGTTTGCATATAGAATCAAACATATGAAGCATCAATGTTGGTCTAACTGGAGCCAACAGAAGAGTCTGTTCACTGTTTTTATATCTGCAGAGTGGAAACATGCCTGGAAATCATCTCTGATACATTATATATATGATATTATTTTAATTTCATTACACATTCAAACATTTAGAAAAAGTCTCATCATTTACAGAAATAAAACTACTGTTAACTTTGTTTTACTGTCAACTTTTAATACGTGAATGTATTATATTTACATTATTAACTCCTAACTGCATTTATTCACACATTTTGAGTGATATATGATACATTTTACTGCACAATGCATACTTTTAGTTTAATAACTTCAAATATATTTAACTGCACTGTGCATAATTTTACTTTATGTACTTCAAATATACTTAACTGCACAGTGCATACTTTTACTTTAAGTACTTCAAATATACTTAACTGAACAGTGTATACTTTTACTTTAAATATCTTCAGTATATTTTAATGCACAATGCATACTTGTACTTTAAGCACTTTAAGTACATTTTACTGCAGAATGCATACTTTTGCTTTAAGCACTTTAAGTATATTTTACTGCACGGTGCATACTTTTACCTTAAATACTTTAAGTATATTATACTGCAAAATGCATCCTTTTGCTTTAAGTACTTTAAGTATATTTTAATGCACAATGCATACTTTTACTTTAAGCACATAATTACATTTTACTGCACAGTGCATACTTTTGTTTTAAGCACTTTAAGTATATTTTACTGCACAATGCATACTTTTGCTTCAAGTACTTTAAGTATATTTTACTGCACAGTGCATACTGTTTCTTTAAGCACTTTAAGTATATTTTACTGCACAGTGCATACTTTTACGTTAAGAACTTTACGTATATTTTACTGAACAGTGCATACTGTTACTTTAAGCACTTGAAGTATATTTTACTGCACAGTGCATACTGTTTCTTTAAGCACTTTAATCATATTTTACTGCACAGTGCATACTTTTACTTTAAGAACTTTAAGTATATTTTACTGAACAGTGCATACTGTTACTTTAAGCACTTGAAGTATATTTTACTGCACAGTGCATACTGTTACTTTAAGCACTTTAAGTATATGTTACTGCACTGTGCATACTGTTTCTTTAACCACTTTAATTATATGTTACTGCACAGGGCATACTTTTACTTTAAGCACTTTAAGTATATTTTTCTGCACAGTGCATACTGTTACTTTAAGCACTTTAGGAATATTTTACTGCACAGTGCATACTGTTTCTTTAACCACTTTAAGTATATTTTACTGCACAGTGCATTCTGTTACTTTAACCACTTTAAGTATGTTTTACTGCACAGTGCATACTGTTACCCTAAGTACTTTAAGTATATTTTACTGCACAGGGCATTCTGTTACTTTAACCACTTTAAGTATATTTTACTGCACAGTGCATACTGTTACTTTAAGTACTTTAAGTATATTTTACTGCACAATGCATACTTTTCCTTTAAGCACTTTAAGTTTATTTTACTGCACAATGCATACTTTTACTTTAAGCACTTTAATTATATTTTACTGCACAGTGCATTCTGTTACTTTAACCACTTTAAGTATGTTTTACTGCACAGTGCATACTTTTACTATTAGCACTTTAAGTATATTTTACTGCACAATGCATACTTTTACTTTAAGCACTTTAATTATATTTTACTGCACAGTGCATTCTGTTACTTTAACCACTTTAAGTATGTTTTACTGCACAGTGCATACTTTTACTATAAGCACTTTAAGTATATTTTACTGCACAATGCATACTTTTACTTTAAATACTTTAAGTATATTTAACTGCACAGTGCATACTTATACTTTAAATACTTTAATTATATTTTACTGCACAATGCATACTGTTACTTTAAGCACTTTAAGTATATTTTACTGCACAATGCATACTTTTACTTTAAATACTTTAAGTATATTTTACTGCACAGTGCATACTGTTACTTTAAGTACTTTAAGTATATTTTAATGCACAGTGCATACTGTTACTTTAAGCACTTTAAGTATATGTTACTGCACTGTGCATACTGTTTCTTTAACCACTTTAATTATATGTTACTGCACAGTGTATACTTTTACTTTAAGCACTTAAAGTATATTTTACAGCACAATGCATAGTTTTACTTTAAGCACGTTAAGTATATTTTACTGTACAATGCATACTTTAACTTTAAGTATATTTTACTGCACAGTGCATACTTTTACTTTAAGTACTTCAAATACATTTAACTGAACAGTGCATACTTTTACTTTAAGCACTTCAAATATACTTAACTGAACACTGCATACTTTTACTTTAAGTACTTCAAATATACTTAACTGCACAATGCATACTTTTACTTTAAGTACTTCAAATATACTTAAGTGCACAATGTATACTTTAACTTTAAGTACTTCAAATATACTTAACTGCACAATGCATACTTTAACTTTAAGTACTTCAAATATACTTAAGTGCACAATGCATACTTTTACTTTAAGTACTTCAAATATACTTAACTGCACAATGAATACTTTTCCTTTAAGCACTTTAAGTATATTTTACTACACAATGCATACCTTTACTTTAAGTACTTCAAACATACTTAAGTGCACAATGCATACTTTTACTTTAAGCACTTCAAGTATATTTTACTGCACTATGCATACTTTTATTTAAGTACTTTAAGTACATTTTACTGCAAAATGCATACTTTTACTTTAAGTACTTCAAATATACTTAACTGCACAATGCATACTTTAACTTTCAGTATATTTTACTGCACAATGCATACTTTACTTTAAATACTTCAAATATACTCAACTGCACAGTGCATACTTTTACTTTAAGCACTTTAAGTATATTTTAATACACAATGCATACTTTTACTTTAAATATTTTTAAGTATATTTTACTGCACAGTGCATAGTTTAACTTTAAATACTATACATATATATTATTTCTATATTGCTTTGCATCAGACGAATCAATTAATTCTTTTTCATCTTCTCTCAGCATCAACATACAAGAACTAAAATATTGAAACTAGTCAGAACCATAAAATGCAGACTGACTGATGATGTCATTGAGGTTAAAGGTTAGAAGTCCATCAGAGTCCTGGTGTCTTTGAGAAAAACATTATTTATAGGTTTCTTTGAGATGATCAACTTTTAAAAACGTATCTTGTTTAGGGTGGACTGAAGTTAGCAGTTAACTTTCTAAATATATAAATGCTCCTTTTTTATCGCTGTAAAATGTGTTAATTTCAGAATTTTGTGGATTTTATTCATTTTCCATGAAAATAAAATGTATGTAAAATCTGCAAATCACATGGAAGCTTTCTGTTTTAACTCGTTAACAAAACGTACGTTTTTTAATGATCTTCGTGCATGTACTTATTAAGACATATGGACCCAGTTTCACCACATTAATACAGAGAATTTAATCAACAGTATTTAAAATAAAGTGATGGTGAGATAACGGAGTGTTCCCAGTGGTGGTGGTAAAGAGAGGAAGTAGTTTTTGTATGACTCTCCTGTTATCGTCTCTCACTGTGTCTCTTCGGGCACAGTAATACACTGCTGTGTCCTCGGTCTTCAGACTGTTCATCTGTAGATAGACCTGCTTTCTGTTGTTCTCTCTGGAGATGGTGAACCGGCCCTGAACTAACTGAGAGTAGTAGATGCCATCACTGTCATTTTCGATAATCGCAATCCACTCCAGTCCTTTTCCAGGAGCCTGTCTGATCCAGGCCATCCAAGAGCTACTAATGTCAACCCCAGAGGCTGTACAGGTCAATGTGTGGGATTCTCCAGGTCTTTTAATCACTGGTTCAGATTCTGTCAGAGTCTGACCATCAACACCTGTCAAGATATAAAAATACATCAATTGAAATATGTCAGTTACACAAATAAAAACTATGTCAACTCAACATCAGTGTAAATGTTGACCTGTCCAGCAGCAGATAGTTAACAGCAGCAGTCCTGTCCTATAGTCCATCATGTTAAACTGTGTGTCCACTGTTCTCTGTCCTCCTCTCTGCAGTCAGATAAGTAGAGGTGGAAGACATCTGAGTTTTGCATTGACTCCTCCTCACAGGGAAGTTTGGCATTCTTTTGCAGAAATATTTAAATACACTATTTTAGAATAGGAGACAATAACACATTTATACTGCATGAAGAAAACAACATGTGATTATCATAAAGTGGGTACGTCTGTAAAGGGGAGACAGTTTTTTCTCGCTAATTTAGTCCAAATTTTTAGCCTTATTTAGCCTCCTTTGCGTCAAGCTAGTACGACATGGTATTCTTTAGGTTCTTTAGTTTCATATGATATCTGTGTCTTCACTCTAACCCTAAAACTGAACCTACTACAGCCTCTGAAAGACAGTAAAGTCAGTCAGGATCTCGGGCGGTCTCAGGGGGGTTTTAAGTCAGTTTGTGTCTTCAGTGTGACAGTGAGCTGGTGTTGAAATCATTAGTGTTCTGAGGGCTCCTCCTCTGGTGGCTTCATGTTACAAGTGTTCAGGCACTGAGGGGTTTTTGTTCAGGTCTACTGATGGTTTGTGTTGTTGTGTCTCTTCGTGCACAGTAATACACAGCAGAGTCTTCAGGCTGCACATTCTGTCCGTTTAGAGTCACTGTTCCAGCAGAAGTGTCTCTGCTGTAGCTGAACTTGTTCTTCAGAGCATTATTTTGGTAAAGAGTACCTCCACCCCACTGATGGGAAATCCAGTCCATTGGTTTTCCTTCACACTGTCTGATCCAACCGGTTGCATAGCTGCTATCAGTCAGAGAATAACCAGAGACCTGACAGGTGATGGTCAAAGACTGTCCAGGCTGCACAACCATTGAGTCTGGCTGGATGAGATCAATACTGTTCACACCTGTGGAAACACAAATCAACATTATCTCCATCATTCATCTGACTATTCAGTGTTTGTAATGTGTTTATTAGTGTGAATCCAGTGAAAGCTCCTCACAGGATCCAGCTGCCAGCAGCAGTATCAGAGCTACAGAGAACATGGTTGATGTTGAAGCTGAGCTGATGGAGCTCTTCTGTCTCTCACTGACACTCACTCACTTCTTTAGAAGGAACCTTCATTTGCATATTGTTGAATCATCTTTTAAATGTCATTTGAATCAGTTGAAGGTGTGAACAGTGTGTCTTCTCTAGTGACCAGAGAGAAATCTGTTTTTATTTAAAGTACATATTTTTATGAAAGATCTTATATGGACTTAAATGTCACCATCTAGATGGTGAATTTAGTAAACTTGTAGCGCTGCTATGATCTGATTTAATGTAAAGATATGTTTTAAAACTCTGGAAGTTAGTGAGTTAATGTCTAAAGACAGAATATTGTAAAGTTTTCATCACAATAAGGTTGTCTTCTTATAAATGCAGGCGTTGCTGTGAGTCACGATAAACTGTCCCAACAATAGACTGAATATAAGAAGTGGACGTAGTCACCATGACGTCACCCATTGGTTAGTGGACTACGGTTCTGAAGCCTCGAGTTCAGCATTTTGTCCGTCACCATCTTGGTTTTTGGGCCATCACCATCTTTGTTTTTGGCCGTCACCATCTTGGTTTTTGGCCATCACCATCTGTTTTTTGGCCGTCACCATCTTGGTTTTTGGCCGTCACCATCTGGTTTTTGGCCGTCACCATCTTGGTTTTTGGCCGTCACCATCTTGGTTTTTGGCCGTCACCATCTTGGTTTTTGGCCGTCACCATCTTAGTTTTTGGCCGTCACCATCTTTGTTTTTGGCCGTCACCATCTTGGTTTTTGGCCGTCACCATCTTAGTTTTTGGCCGTCACCATCTTGGTTTTTGGCCGTCACCATCTGGTTTTTGGCCGTCACCATCTTGGTTTTTGGCCGTCACCATCTTTGTTTTTGGCCGTCACCATCTTGGTTTTTGGCCGTCACCATCTGGTTTTTGGCCGTCACCATCTTGGTTTTTGGCCGTCACCATCTTGGTTTTTGGCCGTCACCATCTGGTTTTTGGCTGTCACCATCTTTGTTTTTGGCCGTCACCATCTTTGTTTTTGGCCGTCACCATCTTCAGTTCTTTATGAGGCAACACACAAGGAGGTTGATTAACATACTGATGATTTCAGCTGACTAAAGTTTACCCAAACGAACTAATAACTTAGCTTTTAACTTTTATTGCTTAAATGTAATGTATCATGTGTGTGCTTTGTATATAATTTCAAACAATTATCAGATTCATGATTCACTTCAAACTTATGAGCAAAGCCTTTTTTTTGTAATTACTGCATTGAATTATTCAGCCTTTTTTTTGTAATTACTGCATTGAATTATTCATTTAATTGTTTATTGGCTTTATTTACTGTAAACAGAAATACAGTGACGCAGCCAGGATCATGTAAATAGTATAAAAACTTCAGTGTGATGCTGCTGGTTTACAGGTTTACATAAAAGACTTTTAATGGTTTCATATGTTTGCAGATGTTTGAAGAAACTCTGAGCCTCTAGAGGAAAACAGCTGCTCAGGAACTGAAACTAAATCCTTGAAATAAATGAAAAATGTTCTTTTTGGTTCATTATATTATCTTTTATTATGGTCAAATATAATAAAACAAAATGTAACAAAAAACATTAGAGATAAAGACACAGGTTCACTCCTGCCAATAGAGAGATGCAGGTACTTTTACTTTAACAATATATATAACAATTTTATTACATTTAACTGTCACTATTCTCTCTCACATCTTTTAGACAGTTTAAACACAACAGTAATTATTTGATTACTATAATATTATACGTTCTTAAAGATGAAAAAAAATTCTAGATAAAGTATTAACCTCCAGACATGATTTAGGTAGGATTCAACTAAGATCACTTTGTAAACAATATAGTTAAATGCTTTTATCAGTAATGTTAAGTTTTCAGCAGTGTGCGTAATGCTAGGATAAAGATTATTATTTTATTTTTTTTAAATATATGTAATGTAAACTGAAAAATGTAAAACATTTAAAAAATAAATACATAAAATATACAAAAAATACCTTATGCTTTTCCTCAACCAGCCCAGTCAGAATGAGTCCTGGAGGATTTTGTACAGCTGCTCAACCAACTCCAGTCACTGTGGCTGTCAAGCACAATAATAAACAGCAGAATCTTCAGTCTTCAGACTGTTCATCTGCAGATACAGCTGCTGTCTGTTGTTGTCTCTGGAGACGGTGAACCGGCCCTGAACTGACTGAGAGTAGGATTTGGTGCCACCACTGCCACTACTGATATAAGCGATCCACTCCAGTCCTTTTCCAGGAGCCTGTCTGACCCAGTGCAAATAGGAGCTGCTGAATGTGAATCCAGAGGCTGTACAGGTCAATGTGTGGGATTCTCCAGGTCTTTTAATCACTGGTTCAGATTCTGTCAGAGTCTGACCATCAACACCTGTCAAGATAAAAAAACATAATGAGAAATATGTCAGTTACACAAATAAAAACTATGTCAACTCAACATCAGTGTAAATGTTGACCTGTCCAGCAGCAGATAGTTAACAGCAGCAGTCCTGTCCTATAGTCCATCATGTTAAACTGTGTGTCCACTGTTCTCTGTCCTCCTCTCTGCAGTCAGATAAGTAGAGGTGGAAGACATCTGAGTTTTGCATTGACTCCTCCTCACAGGGAAGTTTGGCATTCTTTTGCAGAAATATTCAAATACACTATTTTAGAATAGGAGACAATAACACATTTATACTGCATGAAGAAAACTACATGTTATTATAATAAGGATGGCTTGTCTGTATTTAGCCCAAATTTAGAGCGTTATTAATTTCCTTCCTGACATGGTAGCATGACATGGTTGGTACCAATGGATTCTTTAGGTTCTCTAGTTTCATATGATATCTGTGTCTTCACTCTAACCCTAAAACTGAACCTACTAGAGCCTCTGAAAGACAGTAAAGTCAGTCAGGATCTCGGGCGGTCTCGGGGGTTTTAATTCAGTTTGTGTCTTCAGTGTGACAGTGAGCTGGTGTTGAAATCATTAGTGTTCTGAGGGCTCCTCCTCTGGTGGCTTCATGTTACAAGTGTTCAGGCACTGAGGGGTTTTTGTTCAGGTCTACTGATGGTTTGTGTTGTTGTGGCTGTCTGTCTGTCTGACACAGTAATACACAGCAGAGTCTTCAGGCTGCACATTCTGTCCTTTTAGAGTCACTGTTCCAGCAGAAGTGTCTCTGCTGTAGCTGAACTTGTTCTTCAGAGCATTATTTTGGTAAAGAGTACCACTTCCTCCACCCCACTGATGGGAAATCCAGTCCATTGGTTTTCCTTCACACTGTCTGATCCAACCGGTTGCATAGCTGCTATCAGTCAGAGAATAACCAGAGACCTGACAGGTGATGGTCAAAGACTGTCCAGGCTGCACAACCATTGAGTCTGGCTGGATGAGATCAATACTGTTCACACCTGTGGAAACACAAATCAACATTATCTCCATCATTCATCTGACTATTCAGTGTTTGTAATGTGTTTATTAGTGTGAATCCAGTGAAAGCTCCTCACAGGATCCAGCTGCCAGCAGCAGTATCAGAGCTACAGAGAACATGGTTGATGTTGAAGCTGAGCTGATGGAGCTCTTCTGTCTCTCACTGACACTCACTCACTTCTTTAGAAGGAACCTTCATTTGCATATTGTTGAATCATCTTTTAAATGTCATTTGAATCAGTTGAAGGTGTGAACAGTGTGTCTTCTCTCGTGACCAGAGAGAAATCTGTTTTTATGTAAAGTACATATTTTTATGAAAGATCTTATATGGACTTAAATGTCACCATCTAGATGGTTAATTTAGTGAACTTGTAGCGCTGCTATGATCTGATTTAATGTAAAGATATGTTTTAAAACTCTGGAAGTTAGTGAGTTAATGTCTAAAAACAGAATATTGTAAAGTTTTCATCACAATAAGGTTGTCTTCTTATAAATGCAGGCGTTGCTGTGAGTCACGATAAACTGTCCCAACAATAGACTGAATATAAGAAGTGGACGCAGTCACCATGACGTCACCCATTGGTTAGTGGACTACGGTTCTGAAGCCTCCAGTTCGGCATTTTGGCCGTGGCCATCTTGGTTTTTGTCCGTCGCCATCTTGGTTTTTGGCCGTCACCATCTTGATTATTTGCAACCAGAAACTACACGAGAGGGTGGAGCCAAGTATAACTGAACGATGAATAAAACATTTTTCGGCGACTAAGAATGTTATAATAAACTTTAATGAACTGAGTTCACATTGTGAAAGAGTTGAAGGCCGTGGTAGCGACCTGTCAATCACTAGGTAGCCCCGCCCTAAAGCATCCCCTGCTTTATGGTCTATCTGACTCTAATAGGACCATAATTTACTAAATGAAAATCACGCTGTATTGAAGAAGACTTGAAACTAGCAGAGATGTGTTTCATTATTAAATGGCCATCAGTCAATGTGAAATGTGTGTTCACAGCCCTGACATGCTTCACTGCTTCCAATAGAAACATCAGTGTTTTTCAGTTTTTGTACAGCTTTGTAGTCTCTTGTGTCACTGTGGCTCTAGTGCACAATAATAAACTGCAGAGTCTTCTTGTCTCAGACTCTTCACCTCTAAGTAAACTAGATTTCTGGAAGTGTCTTTGGTGATGGAAAACTGGCCTTGGAGGCTTTGGGCAAATATTGTGCCGGTTCCGCTATCGATGCGTCCGATCCACTCCAGTCCTCTCTCTGGTTTCTGACGGATCCAGTGCAGCCAAGTCAGAGCAAGTCCTTCCACTTTACAGGACAGAGTGACTGCTTGTCCAGCTCTACTGACCACAGGCTCTGAGGAGGTGAGGGACTGGCCCTGAGCAGCTGAAAGAGACACAGAGATTAGATGACGGAGAGCCAGCAGACATCTAAAGCTCCGTCTGTCCTCCTCCGCTGGACGCCGACTTCACTCACCTGAAATGAGAGCCAAGAGGACGAAACTTTGTACAACTGTCATGGTGGGAGCTTATCTTAGTCTGCAACTGCAAAGACTGTTCAGAAGGATATATGTATTGTGCAGGCAGAATGGGGGGGGGGTCAGTGTGTTGATTTGCATTTTAGCAGTCGGAGATGTTGGAGATACAGTTTTGATACATATGTCAGAAAAGAAGGAGCGCTGGACTCTAAGAGAGTTCAAAACAGACTGAGACACCAACAACAAAGACGTAGTTCAGTGTTTCTCAGCGTGTTTGGACAGTTTTCCACATGTGTGCATTTATGAGAGAGAGTAAGAATGTGTGGTGTGTAGTTAAATTTATACAGAACACTTTCATTTAAATAGTGATCGGTCACCTCAGTGAGGCGGATAACTGCTAAGAGAGGAAAAATGTCTAAAGGGAAGATGTAGTTTTTCCTATTATTCATTCAGCTTTCTCCACAACGTCTCACAAGAATTAACAGCAGCTCCTTCAGTCTTAAAATGTGTTTGACATGGTGATCCACAACTAAATGAACACATGAAGCTGCTTAAAATGTTCTGTTTGTGTGGTGGTGAAGCAAACTCACAAAGGGTGTGAGTATAAGACTTTAGTTCAGTCCAGGGTTCGAGTGTCAGTCAGTTCAGATCAGTGAGAACAGCAGATATGAGTGTCTCCTTCAAGGAGGGTGGAAAGAGAAGAGCTCACATGTCATCAACGCGTCACATCTTTGGGGTGAAACACATGCAAAGTAAAACCTGGTCTGCACTCGCGGAAATTGAACCAATCGCAACGCACGACCGCAGGTCCAGTTACACTGAGCATGTGTTATACCCCAAGACCCCAAAACCACATGACCCCAAGACCCCATGACCCCATGACCCCACGACCCCAAGACCCGAAGACCCAAAGACCCCAAGACCCCAAGACCCCAAGACCCCACGACCCCAAGACCCCAAAACCACAAGACCCCAACAACCCAACACCCCAAGACCCCAAAACCACATGACCCCAAGACCCCAAAACCCCAAGACCCCATGACCATAAGACCCTAAGACCCGTGTCCCAGCCTCTTTCAATAGGCCTTGGTCTCCTCATAGTGACAGAGGAGAGAGAAACTTGACACTGACTGCCACCTAGTGATTTTATAAGATTATTATTCACTCACATATTACTTTAGATGCCAAATAATACTTACATTAATGTGGCTGACATGTTTACATGTTGTATTTCTTTTATTCTTGTCTTCGGCTGTTTTGTGAGGAAGCGATCAAGACATTTATTTTATTTATGAGGTAATTGTTGTTGGTTAATAATGATCTTTCTCTGGGACAGTTTTCATGATTTGAATTTAAAACTTGTTGTCTATCAGTCCAGTCAGACTTAGTCCTGGAGGATTTTGTACAGCTGCTCAACCAACTCCAGTCACTGTGTGTCTCGAGCACAATAATAAACAGCAGAATCTTCAGTCTTCAGACTGTTCATCTGCAGATACAGCTGCTGTCTGTTGTTGTCTCTGGAGATGGTGAACCGGCCCTGAACTGACTGAGAGTAGTATTTAGAAGAACTGCCTGTGTCTATAAAAGCGATCCACTCCAGTCCTTTTCCAGGAGCCTGTCTGATCCAGTTCATATAGTAGCTGCTGAATGTGAATCCAGAGGCTGTACAGGTCAATGTGTGGGATTCTCCAGGTCTTTTAATCACTGGTTCAGATTCTGTCAGAGTCTGACCATCAACACCTGTCAAGATATAAAAATACATCATGAGAAATATGTCAGTTACACAAATGGAAACTATGTCAAATAAAAGTTCAGTGTAAATGTTGACCTGTCCAGCAGCAGATAGTTAACAGCAGCAGTCCTGTCCTATAGTCCATCATGTTAAACTGTGTGTCCACTGTTCTCTGTCCTCCTCTCTGCAGTCAGATAAGTAGAGGTGGAAGACATCTGAGTTTTGCATTGACTCCTCCTCACAGGAAGGACACAGCTGATCTCAGATTTCCTTGTTTTCCATAAACTAAGTAGTGGGAGCATGTAGAGGCCTGAGAAAGGACATTTGGGGAACTCCACATGTCATTTTGATCACTCAAATGTGTAATTACTGAATGACACAAATTGTTACCCAGTTTTACAGTCTGTCAGAGGATGTGAATGTGATTACTATTTCAAATAATACTTAAAATTCATGTTGTTGTCATTTACAAACCAACAGAGAGGAAAGAAAAACACATTTAGACATCAACAGTCTCAATAAAACTGAGACTCAGTAAGTTATTCAGCATTACATTGTTGGTTAGAAACAAACAGGAAGTCAAACACCACAAAATCACCTGCAGCTTATCTAGTGGCGTTGTTATACTGCTCTTTACTGCCGTCATATTTTAGGTCTCCTACTGCCCCCTGTTGGTCTTTGTAAATATACATTATTTAAGGTTTTTGTACAGCTTCTCTGGGAACTTTAACCAGTGTGTGTGTTTGGCACAGTAATACACAGCAGAGTCTTCAGGCTGCACATTCTGTCCGTTTAGAGTCACTGTCTTGCTGGAAGAGTCTAAACTGATACTGAACTTGTTCTTCAGTGAATCTTTGTAGTATGAAGCTGAAGGAACTCCGCTTCCGATCCACTCCAGTCCTTTCCCTGCAGGCTGTCTGATCCAAGCTGTGTGGTAGCTGCTAACAGAATAAGAGACCTGACAGGTGATGGTCAGACGTTGACCTGGCTGCACAGTCACAGAGGCTGGCTGAGTCAACTGTTCACCCTTCCCACCTGTTAAAAAACAAGAACATGTTTTTATCACCAAAATATCAAGTTGCAGTGTAAAAGATGAACTGTTGACAGATCCAGAGAGACTCACATCCAGCTGCCAACAGCAGCAGCAGAGCTCCAGAGAACATGGTTGATGTTGAAGCTGACGTGCTGTGAACTCCTCTGACAGCCTGATGTGATGTTTTATAGCTGAAGCTCACTGAGTTTGCATATAGAATCAAACATATGAAGCATCAATGTTGGTCTAACTGGAGCCAACAGAAGAGTCTATTCACTGTTTTTATATCTGCAGAGTGGAAACATGCCTGGAAATCACCTCTGATATATAATATATATTACGTTATTTTAATTTCATTACACGCTCAAACATTTAGAAAAGGTCTCATCATTTACAGAAATAAAACTATTGTTAACTTTGTTATACTGTCAACTTTTAATAAGTGAATATATTATATTTACATTATAAACTCCTAACTGCATTTATTCACACATTTTGAGTGATATATGATACATTTTACTGCCCAGTGCATACTTTTACTTTAAGTACTTCAAATATACTTAACTGTACAATGCATACTTTTACTTTCAGTACTTCAAATATACTTAACTGCACAGTGCATACTTTTAGTAGAAGTACTTTAAGTACATTTTACTTCACAGTGCATACTTTTACTTTAAGTACTTCAAATATACTTAACTGCACAATGCATACTTTTACTTTAAGCACTTTAAGTATATTTTACTGCACAATGCATACTTAAACTTTAAGTACTTCAAATATACTTAACTGCACAATGCATACTTTTACTTTAAATACTTCAAAAATACTTAACTGCACTATGCATACTTTAACTCTAAGTATTTCAAATATACTTAACTGGGCAATGCATACTTTTACTTTAAGTACTTCAAATATACTTAACTGCGCAATGCATACTTTTACTTTAAATACTTCAAATATACTTAACTTGGCAATGCATACTTTTACTTCAAGTACTTCAAATATTCTTAACTGCGCAATGCATACTTGTCCTTTAAGCACTTTAAGTATATTTTACTGCACAATGCATACTTTTCCTTTAAGTACTTTAAGTATATTTTACTGCACAATGCATACTTTTCCTTTAAGCACTTTAAGTATATTTTACTGCACAATGCATACTTTTACTTTAAGTACTTCAAATATACTTAAGTGCACAATGCATACTTTTACTTTAAGTACTTCAAATATACTGAACTGCACTATGCATACTTTTACTTTACATACTTAAAATATACTTAACTGCGCAATGCATACTTTAACTTTAAGTACTTCAAATATACTTAACTGCACTATGGATACATTTATTTTAAGTACTTCAAATATACTTAACTGCGCAATGCATACTTTTACTTTAAGCACTTTAAGTATATTTTACTGCACAATGCATATTTTAACTTTAAGTACTTCAAATATACTTAACTGCACAATGCATACTTTCACTTTAAGTACTTCAAATATACTTAACTGCACAATGTATACTTTTAGGTTAAGTACTTCAAATATACTTAACTGCACAATGCATACTTTCACTTTAAGTACTTCAAATATACTTAACTCCACAATGCATACTTTTAGTTTAAGTACTTCAAATATACTTAACTGCACAATGCATACCTTTACTTTAAGTACTTCAGATATACTTAACTGCACCATGCATACTTTTACTTTAAATACTTCAAATATACTTAACTGGGCAATGCATACTTTTACTTTAAGTACTTCAAATATACTTAACTGGGCAATGCATACTTTTACTTTAAGCACTTTAAGTATATTTTACTGCACAATGCATACTTTAACTTTAAGTATTTCAAATATACTTAACTGCACAATGCATACCTTTACTTTATGTACTTCAAATATACTTAACTGGGCAATGCTTACTTTTACTTTAAGTACTTCAAATATACTGAACTGCACAATGCATACTTTTATTTTAAGCACTTTAAGGACATTTTTCTGCACAATGCATACTTTTACTTTAAGTACTTCAAATATACTTAAGTGCACAATGCATACTTTTATTTTAAGTACTTCAAATATACTTAACTGCACATTGCATACTTTTACTTTAAATACTTCAAGTATACTTAACTGCACAATGCATACTTTTATTTTAAGTACTTTAAGTACATTTTCCTGCACAATGCATACTTTTACTTTAAGTACTTCAAATATACTTAACTGCACAATGTATACTTTTACTTTAAGTACTTCAAATATACTTAACTGCACAATGCATTCTTTTACTTTAAGTACTTCAAAAATACTTATCTGCACAATGCATACTTTTACTTTAACTACTTCAAATATTCTTAACTGCACAATGCATACCTTTACTTTAAGTACTTCAAATATAATTAACTGGGCAATGCATACTTTTACTTTAAGTATTTCAAATATACTTAACTGCACAATGCATACTTTTACTTTAAATACTTCAAATATACTTAACTGCGCAATGCATACTTTAACTTTAAGTACTGCAAATATACTTAACTGCACTATGGATACTTTTACTCTAAATACTTAAAATATACTTAACTGCGCAATGTATACTTTTACTTTAAGCACTTTAAGTATATTTTAATGCACAATGCATACTTTAACTTTAAGTATTTCAAATATACTTAACTGCACAATGCATACTTTTACTTTAAGTACTTAAAATATACTTAACTGCACAATGCATACTTTAACTTTCAGTATATTTTACTGCACAATGCATACTTTACTTTAAATACTTAAAATATACCCAACTGCACAGTGCATACTTTTACTTTAAGCACTTTAAGTATATTTTGATACACAATGCATACTTTTACTTTAAATACTTTTAAGTATATTTTACTGCACAGTGCATACTTTAACTTTAAATACTATACATATATATTATTTCTATATCGCTTTGCATCAGACGAATCAATTAATTCTTTTTCATCTTCTCTCAGCATCAACATACAAGAACTAAAATATTGAAACTAGTCAGAACCATAAAATGCAGACTGACTGATGATGTTATTGAGGTTAAAGGTTAGAAGTCCATCAGAGTCCTGGTGTCTTTGAGAAAAACTTTATTTATAGGTTTCTTTGAGATGATCAACTTTTAAAATCGTATCTAGTTTAGGGTGGACTGAAGTTACCAATTAACTTTCTAAATATATAAATGCTCCTTTTTTATCGCTGTAAAATGTGTTAATTTCAGAATTTTGTGGATTTTATTCATTTTCCATGAAAAAAAAATGTATGTAAAATCTGCAAATCACATGGAAGCTTTCTGTTTTAACTTGTTAACAAAACGTACGTTTTTTAATGATCTTCGTGCATGTACTTATTAAGACGTGGACCCAGTTTCACCACATTAATACAGAGAATTTAATCAAAAGTTTTTAAAACAGAGTGATCCTGAGATAACAGAGTGTTCCCAGTGGTGGTGGTAAATAGAGGAAGTAGTTTTTGTATGACTCTCCTATTATCGTCTCTCACTGTGTGTCTCTGGCACAGTAATACACTGCTGTGTCCTCGGTCTTCAGACTGTTCATCTGCAGATAGACTTTACTGCTGGAGTCATCTCTGGAGATGGTGAATCTCCCCTGGACTGACTGGGAGTAATAGATAGGAGTACTAGCTGTGCTTATATAAGCGATCCACTCCAGTCCTTTTCCAGGAGCCTGTCTGATCCAGTGCAAATAGGAGCTGCTGAATGTGAATCCAGAGCCTGTACAGGTCAATGTGTGGGATTCTCCAGGTCTTTTAATCACTGGTTCAGATTCTGTCAGAGTCTGACCATCAACACCTGTCAAGATATAAAAACATAATGAGAAATATGTCAGTTACACAAATATAACCTATGTCAACTCAACATCAGTGTAAATGTTGACCTGTCCAGCAGCAGATAGTTAACAGCAGCAGTCCTGTCCTATAGTCCATCATGTTAAACTGTGTGTCCACTGTTCTCTGTCCTCCTCTCTGCAGTCAGATAAGTAGAGGTGGAAGACATCTGAGTTTTGCATTGACTCCTCCTCACAGGAAGGACACAGCTGATCTCAGATTTCCTTGTTTTCCATAAACTAAGTAGTGGGAGCATGTAGAGGCCTGAGAAAGGACATTGGGGGGACTCCACATGTCATTATGATCACTCAAATGTGTAATTACTGAATGACACAAATTGTCACCCAGTTTTACAGTCTGTTAGAGGATGTGAATGTGATTACTATTTCAAAGAAAACTTAAAAGTCATGTTGTTGTCGTTTACAAACCAACACAGAGGAAATAAAAACACATTTAGACATCAACAGTCTCAATAAAACTGAGACAGTCAGTTATTCCGCATTACATTGTTGGTTAGAAACAAACAGGAAGTCAAACACCACAAAATCACCTGCAGCTTATCTAGTGGCGTTGTTATACTGCTCTTTACTGCCATCATATTTTAGGTCTCCTACTGCCCTCTGTTGGTCTTTGTAAATATACATTATTTAAGGTTTTTGTACAGCTTCTCTGGGAACTTTAACCAGTGTGTAACGTGCACAGTAATACACAGCAGAGTCTTCAGGCTGCACATTCTGTCCGTTTAGAGTCACTGTTCCAGCAGAAGTGTCTCTGCTGTAGCTGAACTTGTTCTTCAGAGCATTATTTTCACGAAGAGTACCACTACCCCACTGATGTGAAATCCAGTCCATTGGTTTTCCTTCACACTGTCTGATCCAACCGGTTGCATAGCTGCTATCAGTCAGAGAATAACCAGAGACCTGACAGGTGATGGTCAAAGACTGTCCAGGCTGCACAACCATTGAGTCTGGCTGGATGAGATCAATACTGTTCACACCTGTGGAAACACAAATCAACATTATCTCCATCATTCATCTGACTATTCAGTGTTTGTAATGTGTTTATTAGTGTGAATCCAGTGAAAGCTCCTCACAGGATCCAGCTGCAAGCAGCAGTATCAGAGCTACAGAGAACATGGTTGATGTTGAAGCTGAGCTGATGGAGCTCTTCTGTCTCTCACTGACACTCACTCACTTCTTTAGAAGGAACCTTCATTTGCATATTGTTGAATCATCTTTTAAATGTCATTTGAATCAGTTGAAGGTGTGAACAGTGTGTCTTCTCTAGTGACCAGAGAGAAATCTGTTTTTATTTAAAGTACATATTCTTATGAAAGATCTTATATGGACTTAAATGTCACCATCTAGATGGTTAATTTAGTAAACTTGTAGCGCTGCTATGATCTGATTTAATGTAAAGATATGTTTTAAAACTCTGGAAGTTAGTGAGTTAATGTCTAAAAACAGAATATTGTAAAGTTTTCATCCGTTGCCATCTTGGTTTTTGTCCGTCGCCATCTAGGTTTTTGGCCGTCGCCATCTTGGTTTTTGGCAGTCGCCATCTTGGTTGTTGTCCGTCGCCATCTTGGTTTTTGGCAGTCGCCATCTTGTTTTTTGTCCGTCGCCATCTTGGTTGTTGGCCGTCGCCATCTAGGTTTTTAGCCGTCGCCATCTTGGTTTTTGGCCGTCGCCATCTTGGTTTTTGGCCGTCGCCATCTTGGTTTTTGGCCGTCGCCATCTTGGTTTTTGGCTGTCGCCATCTTGGTTTTTGGCCGTCGCCATCTTGGTTTTTGGCCGTTGCCATCTTGGTTTTTGGCCGTCACCATCGCCATCTTGGTTTTTGGCCGTCTCCATCTTGGTTTTTGGCCGTCTCCATCTTGGTTTTTGTCCGTCTCCATCTTGGTTTTTGGCCGTCGCCATCTAGGTTTTTGGCCGTTGCCATCTAGGTTTTGGCCATCGCCATCTTGGTTTTTGGCCGTCGCCATCTTGGTTTTTTGGCAGTCGCCATCTTGATTTTTTGCGGTCGCCATTTTGGTTTTTGGCCGTCGCCATCTTGGTTTTTGGCCGTTGCCATCTTGGTTTTTGGCCGTTGCCATCTTGGTTTTTGTCCGTCACCATCTTGGTTTTTGGCCATCACTATCTCCATCTTGGTTTTTGGCCGTCACCATCGCCGTCTTGGTTTTTGGCCGTCGCCATCTTGGTTTTTGGCAGTCGCCATCTTGGTTTTTGGCTGTCACCATCTTGATTTTTGGCCGTCACCATCTTGGTTTTTGTCCGTCACCATCTTGGTTTTTGGCCATCACTATCTCCATCTTGGTTTTTGGCCGTCACCATCGCCGTCTTGGTTTTTGGCCGTCGCCATCTTGGTTTTTGGCAGTCGCCATCTTGGTTTTTGGCTGTCACCATCTTGATTTTTGGCCGTCACCATCTTGGTTTTTGTCCGTCACCATCTTGGTTTTTGGCCATCACTATCTCCATCTTGGTTTTTGGCCGTCACCATCGCCGTCTTGGTTTTTGGCTGTCGCCATCTTGGTTTTTGGCTGTCGCCATCTTGATTTTTGGCCGTCACCATCTTGGTTTTTGGCAGTCGCCATCTTGGTTTTTGGCTGTCGCCATCTTGATTTTTGGCCGTCACCATCTTGGTTTTTGTCCGTCACCATCTTGGTTTTTGGCCGTCACTATCGCCATCTTGGTTTTTGGCCGTCTCCATCTTGGTTTTTGGCCGTCTCCATCTTGATTTTTGGCGGTCGCCATCTTGGTTTTTGGCTGTCGCCATCTTGGTTTTTGGCCGTCACCATCGCCATCTTGGTTTTTGGCCGTCTCCATCTTGGTTTTTGGCCATCACCATCTTGGTTTTTGACCGTCTCCATCTTGGTTTTTGGCCGTCACCATCGCCATCTTGGTTTTTGGCCGTCGCCATCTTGGTTTTTGGCATTGGCCATCTTGGTTTTTGGCTGTCACCATCTTGATTTTGGGCCGTCACCATCTTGGTTTTTGTCCGTCACCATCTTGGTTTTTGGCCGTCACTATCTCCATCTTGGTTTTTGGCCGTCACTATCGCCATCTTGGTTTTTGTCCATCTCCATCTTGGTTTTTGGCCGTCTCCATCTTGGTTTTTGGCCGTCGCCATCTTGGTTTTCGGCCGTCACCATCTTCACTTCTTTATGAGGCAACACACAAGGAGGCTGATTTACATACGGATGATTTCAGCTAACTTAAGTTTATCCAAATGAACTAATAACTTAGCTTTTAACTTTTATTGCTTAAATGTATTGTATTATGTGTGTGCTATATATATAATTTCAAACAATTATCAGATTCATGATTTACTTCAAACTTCTGAGCACAGCCTTTTTTTGTAATTACTGCATTGAATTATTCATTTAATTACTTATTGGCTTTATTTACTGTAAACAGAAATATAGTGACGCAGCCAGGATCATGTAAATAGTATAAAATCTTCAGTGTGATGCTGTTGGTTTACAGGTTTGCATAAAAGACTTTTAATGGTTTCATATGTTTGCAGATGTTTGAAGAAACTCTGAGCCTCTAGAGGAAAACAGCTGCTCAGGAACTGAAACTAAATCCTTCAAATAAATGAAAAATGTTCTTTTTGGTTTATTATATTATATCTATTATGGTCAAATATAATAAAACAAAATGTAACAAAAAAAAACAAAAAACATCCGAGATAAAGACACAGGTTTATTCCTGCCAATAGAGAGATGCAGGTACTTTTACTTTAACAATATATATATATAACAACTTTATTACATTAAACTGTCACTATTCTCTCCACATCTTTTAGACAGTTCGAACACAACAGTAATTATTTGATTACTTTATTATTATACGTTCTAAAATATGAAAAAAAAATCTAAATAAAGTATTAACCTCCAGACATGATATAGGTAGGATTCAAGTAAAATCACTTTGTTAACAATAAAGTTAAATGCTGTTTTCAGTAATGTGAAATTTTCAGCAGTGTGTATAATGTTAGGATAAAGATTAATTTATTATTTAAAAATATAGATAAAGTAAACTGTAACATGTAAAACAGCATGTAAAAAATAAATATATAAAATATACAAATAATACATCATGCTTTTCCTCAACTAGTTTGTAAGAATGAGTCCTGGAGGATTTTGTACAGCTGCTCAACCAACTCCAGTCACTGTGGTTGTCGAGCACAATAATAAACAGCAGAATCTTCAATCTTCAGACTGTTCATCTGCAGATACACCTGCTGTCTGTTGTCGTCTCTGGAGATGGTGAACCGGCCCTGAACTAATTGAGAGTAGTAGTTACTGTAGCTACCACGATCAACAGCGATCCACTCCAGTCCTTTTCCAGGAGCCTGTCTGATCCAGTGTATGTTGTAGCTACTGAATGTAAATCCAGAGACTGTACAGGTCAATGTGTGGGATTCTCCAGGTCTTTTAATCACTGGTTCAGATTCTGTCAGAGTCTGACCATCAACACCTGTCAAGATATAAAAAATGAATTTAGTTGGTTCACAATTACAGTAAGAAATATGTCAACTAAAAGTTCAGTGTAAATGTTGACCTGTCCAGCAGCAGATAGTTAACAGCAGCAGTCCTGTCCTATAGTCCATCATGTTAAACTGTGTGTCCACTGTTCTCTGTCTTCCTCTCTGCAGTCAGATAAGTAGAGGTGGAAGACATCTGAGTTTTGCATTGACTCCTCCTCACAGGAAGGAGAGAAACGAGCTGAAGATAATTAATCAAACTTGAGAATTAATGTCCAAGAATCATCCCTCCTAGTCAGCTGTTTGTTTGACGTGTTTTAATTCATGTAAAATATCTTTGTTCTTGTTCTAATAATACACAAATGTTATAATAACGTTCAGACATCTCACACATTAACATACACGGTTTAAATCTTTTTTCTCATCAGTCACTTTGAGCATAATGTGCAGCACGTGAGAACATTAACAATAATATAAATAATGTACAGTTTTATTCTGATCACCAACATTTATGTCTTTATTATCATCTCACCACGTTATACCCTGAACCACAGTTTGGAACATATTTTTGATTGTGGACATTTCACCTTTCTAATTCTGCTCTGATCCAGCCGAGCTCGCTGTCTGATCACATGTTTTTCAGCTTCTTTCTCTTTTCAAGCTGATTTCATGTAATTTATGGGTTATACTTGTGAATATGACTTTGGCAATTTAGTATTATGTAATGCTTTTGACAGTTGAAGGAACTCTGTCTGTAACTGTGAGGGATGTAACATCATTAAAACACATAGAAATCTAATGAGGATATGTCAGCGTGTTTCAGCAGGTGGTGAGAGAAGCCAGATGTTATTAAGATCACATTACAGTTTGTTGTCTGTGGAGGTTTTAGTGCAGCTGCTCCACTGTCTTCAGTCACTGTGTGTCGAGCACAGAAGTAAACAGCAGAATCTTGTGCTGTCAGGCTCTTGACCTCGAGGTACTGAGTGCTGCTGGGTACATCTTCAGTCATGATGAAACGGCTTTGAAAGGAGCTGCCATAGCTACCAGAGTTTGAACCTGTATTCATCCACCCAATCCACTCCAGAGCTTCTCCTGGTCTCTGTTGTATCCAGTGGATATTGTAGCTTGTCATGCTATAACCAGATATGATACAGGACATCTTCACTGTCTCTCCAGGTCTCTTCACCTCAGAGGGAGACTGGTCCAGTTTGATCTCACTCCAGACTCCTGTAAGGTAAGACATCGTGATCATTCACACTTATATATATACATCACAAATTAGACATTTACAGAATCAGTGAATCAGAATAGATTTTCTCACCATGGATAGCAACTACAAATAATAAACTCCAGATAATTGTATTTCCCATTCTGGGATAAATGCTCTAGTTCAGTGCTTTCTGATCTGAGTGTTCCAGAAATATATAAAACTGTTCCAGAGTTCTGTCACAAGCTGCTGATGGTGTGTTTATAAGAGAGGAAGAGTTTGCATAGACCTTCCTCTGCAGGTTTAAAAAGGGAACATGTGACACAGATACATTTCCATAAGTAGAGTATCTCTACAACAGCTGTAAAATATTAAAAACACTAATATTCATGGACTGATGGGAAAATAATGGGAAATAACAATGACACAGTGACGATCTTTAACTCGTGGTGTAGCAGTTTAGAGATATTTTCACATCGGCCACAATACAAATCAGACATTTACATCCTGTTTGTGAGAATATAGAGCAACTGTTTAAGTTATAGTTACGTTATCAGGTGTTATTTTCCATCCAGTTGCATGGAAACAGGCAAATTGTTGTCCCCATCTTTTCTAGGCATTGAAATACACAACAATAAATGGATGAAATGTTGTCATCTTGTACTGAGGGGAAATCAAGCTTCTCTGATTCTCTTCTATACTGATGTTGGCTGCAGTGGAAGTCAAATGAGACTTAAATGTTAATGTTTATCAACTCATCAGAGAGTGTCTTTATTAATGTTCACATCTAGTGTGTGTGGTTGAGTCTGGCTGGTTGCTGAGTATTTGTGCAGGTCTGTTGGTGGTTTGTATCACTGTGGAGTAACGTACACAGTAATACACAGCAGAGTCTTCAGGCTGCACATTCTGTCCTGTTAATGTCACCGAGCTGGTAGAAGTGTGAGTGTGGTAAAGGAACTTGTTCTTCAGAGCATTATTTTGATAAAAGTCTCCTCCACCATACCGATGTAAAATCCAGTCCATTGGTTTTCCTTCACACTGTCTGATCCAACCGGTTGCATAGCTGTTATCAGTCAGAGAATAACCAGAGACCTGACAGGTGATGGTCAAAGACTGTCCAGGCTGCACAACCATTGAGTCTGGCTGGATGAGATCAATACTGTTCACACCTGTGGAAACACAAATCAACATTATCTCCATCATTCATCTGACTATTCAGTGTTTGTAATGTGTTTATTAGTGTGAATCCAGTGAAAGCTCTTCACAGGATCCAGCTGCCAGCAGCAGTATCAGAGCTACAGAGAACATGGTTGATGTTGAAGCTGAGCTGATGGAGCTCTTCTGTCTCTCACTGACACTCACTCACTTCTTTAGAAGGAACCTTCATTTGCATATTGTTGAATCATCTTTTAAATGTCATTTGAATCACTTGAAGGTGTGAAATCAGTTTTTATTTAAAGTACATATTCTTATGAAAGATCTTATATGGACTTAAATGTCACCATCTAGATTGTGAATTTAGTAAACTTGTTGCGCTGCTATGATCTGATTTAATTTAAAGATATGTTTTAAAACTCTGGAAGTTAGTGAGTTAATGTCTAAAAACAGAATATTGTAAAGTTTTCATCACAATAAGGTTGTCTTCTTAAAAATGCAGGCGTTGCTGTGAGTCACGATAAACTGTCCCAACAATAGACTGAATATAAGAAGTGGACGTAGTCACCATGACGTCACCCAGTGGTTAGTGGACTACGGTTCTGAAGCCTCCAAGACCCCAAGACCCATGACCCTAAGACCCTAAGACCCCCGGACCCTAAGACCCGTGTCCCAGCCTCTTTCAATAGGCCTTGGTCTCTTCATAGTGACAGAGGAGAGAGAAACTTGACACTGACTGCCACTTCGTGATTTTATAAGATTATTATTAACTCTAAAATTACTTTAAATGCCAAATAATATATACATTAATGTGGCTGACATGTTTACATGTTGTATTTCTTTTATTCTTGTCTTCGGTTGTTTTGTGAGGAAGTGATCAAGATATTTATTTTATTTATGAGGTAATAGTTGTTGGTTAATAATAATCTCTCTCTGGGACAGTTTTCATGATATTAATTAAAAACTACAGCAACCTTGTTGTCTATCAGTCCAGTCAGAATGAGTCCTGGAGGATTTTGTACAGCTGCTCAACCAACTCCAGTCACTGTGGCTGTCGAGCACAATAATAAACAGCAGAATCTTCAGTCTTCAGACTGTTCATCTGCAGATACAGCTGCTGTCTGTTGTTGTCTCTGGAGATGGTGAACCGGCCCTGAACTGACTGAGAGTAGGATTTGCCGCTGCCAACGTTCTGACTCCAAGCGATCCACTCCAGTCCTTTTCCAGGAGCCTGTCTGATCCAGGCCATATTGTAGCTGCTGAATGTGAATCCAGAGGCTGTACAGGTCAATGTGTGGGATTCTCCAGGTCTTTTAATCACTGGTTCAGATTCTGTCAGAGTCTGACCATCAACACCTGTCAAGATATAAAAATACATCACATCAATTAAGTTGGTACACAAATAAAAACTATGTCAACTCAACATCAGTGTAAATGTTGACCTGTCCAGCAGCAGATAGTTAACAGCAGCAGTCCTGTCCTATAGTCCATCATGTTAAACTGTGTGTCCACTGTTCTCTGTCCTCCTCTCTGCAGTCAGATAAGTAGAGGTGGAAGACATCTGAGTTTTGCATTGACTCCTCCTCACAGGGAGGACACAGCTGATCAGAGTTGGATCTTTTATTATAATATTGTGGATACATATGAGTTGTAATACACTGATAAACATAACAATCAACCCACTAAAGAGGGCCATTTAATATATGTAGATCCATTTCTACATGAATCAATGGTTTCCATCATTAGATCAGGTGAAAATAGGAACTGTGGTTTGATTTGGACAAATAGACCATCATCAGTAGTTGTGTTAATGTCAGATCAGACCAATCAAATCACCTCTGTTCTTTCTTGATGTTACTTCTAGTGCACAAGCTTTATCACATGATCAGTATGAGTCAATGAGTCAAACTCAGTCAGTCCTAGACTGCCCTCTGGAGGGCTGAAAGAGGGACTGTAATTTTCAGTCTCAGCATGGAAAAAGACTGGACATTGTTGTTTTGTTGATGAAGTCTGTTCAATAGTCTGAACTCTGTGGATGTTGGATTCTGTCACTTTGTGCTGAAAGAGAGGGAGGGAGGGGGGGGGGGTCCTCTTTAGAGTAAAGATCCAACCTGTTAGTTGTTCTCAATCTTCTTCCACTCTGCATGCTGATTAAATGATTTCACTGAAATCACTTTGAAATGTTTATTTCTTATTATAGTTTACATTTGGTATAATATTGGTGTTCTGGAGAACCGCTCATCCAAACAACTTCACACTGAACACTGTGCTTCCTCGGGTCCTGAGTAATACACCTGACATGACATAGTTGCGTTACACTACCACCTCACGGTCAGAAACACTGGTGAAATACACTCTGGTTTATGGGGAAAAACACACAGGTTGGTTACTCGCAGTCAGAAACACTGGTGAAATACACTCTGGTTTACGGGAAAAAACACACAGGTCGGTTACTCGCAGTCAGAAACACCGGTAAAATACACTCTGGTTTACGAGAAAAAACACACAGGTCGGTTACTCGCGGTCAGAAACAACGGTGAAATACACTCTGGTTTAGGAGAAAAAACACAAACGTTGGTTACTCGCAGTCAGAAACACCAATGAAATACACTCTGGTTTAAGGGGAAAAAACACCCAGGTTGGTTACTCGCTGTCAGAAATATTGGTGAAATACACTTGGCGGAGATAACTTCCTTGGGTCCTGAGTAATACACCTGACATGACATATTTACACTACACACCCAAGTCACGGCAACTCACGGTTACAAAAACCAGTGAAATACACTCTGGTTTATGGTAAAAAAACACACACAGGTCAGTTACTCGCTGTCAGAAACATTGGTGAAATACACTTGGCGGAGGTAATTTCCAAATAGGCGTATTAGTCTCTAGCTTTGACATAAACACGCGGTTATAAAGAAGAGCGTGGATTAAATTAGCGAAGGTTTTTTGCTGGCGGTTAACGCTATTAGTGTTATAAGTTAGTATCAAGTCTGACATTGGGGAAATACACGCATAAAAAAAACACACCCGGGTCTTACTCACGGTCACACCGGTGAAATACACTCCGGTTCGATTCTGCTTACAGTTGGCTATCTGCTCGTGTTGAACGTGTCCAAATTGGACCAAATTCAACACCACACATCCTCGGGTTCCAGCAATACACCCGCCAAATCAATCGGATGAACGGTTCTCGAGATAATAAAACACAGAGGGACAGACTGACAGAGATTCTTTGCTTTATAGTGAGATGTCGAGTCAAAGTGGTGAAACCTGATCAGTAATTTGAAAACTGTTGGGCTGGAGGTGTGTGTGAGTGTTCAATCTGGAGGTGCAGCAGCCATTGTTAATGGTTATATATCAGGTTTATTCTTTTCTTCCTGTCACATCCAGTGTTTTAGTGCAATCATTGTATCTTGGTCAGATTCTGCAGTTTGGCCCCCTGATTCTGTATTTTGTTCCTATATTAGCGCATGCAGTAATTTCCTTGAACCCCAAACAAAGGCAGTAATCCTATGAGGTAGTTGTTGTCTATCAGTCCAGTCAGAATGAGTCCTGGAGGATTTTGTACAGCTGCTCAACCAACTCCAGTCACTGTGGCTCTCGAGCACAATAATAAACAGCAGAATCTTCAGTCTTAAGACTGTTCATCTGCAGATACACCTGCTGTCTGTTGTTGTCTCTGGAGATGGTGAACCGGCCCTGAACTGACTGAGAGTAGGATTTGCTGCTGCTGTCAGTAGTGATACGAGCGATCCACTCCAGTCCTTTTCCAGGAGCCTGTCTGACCCAGTGCATTCAGTAGCTGCTGAATGTGAATCCAGAGGCTGTACAGGTCAATGTGTGGGATTCTCCAGGTCTTTTAATCACTGGTTCAGATTCCGTCAGAGTCTGACCATCAACACCTGTCAAGATATAAAAAAAACATCATGTAAAATAAGCTGGTGACACAAATTAAAACTATGTCAGATTAACATCAGTGTAAATGTTGACCTGTCCAGCAGCAGATAGTTAACAGCAGCAGTCCTGTCCTATAGTCCATCATGTTAAACCGTGTGTCCACTGTTCTCTGTCCTCCTCTCTGCAGTCAGATAAGTAGAGGTGGAAGACATCTGAGTTTTGCATTGACTCCTCCTCACAGGGAAGTTTGGCATTCTTTTGCAGAAATATTCAAATACACTATTTTAGAATAGGAGACAATAACACATTTATACTGCATGAAGAAAACTACATGTGATTATCATAAAGTGGGCTTGTCTGTATTTTGCCCAACTTTGGAGCGTTATTTATTTCCTTCACTACATGGTAGCATGACATGGTTGGTACCAATGGATTCTGTTTGTCTTTTACTTTAAATACTTCATATATACTTAACTGCACAATGCATACTTTTACTTTAAGTACTTCAAATATACTTAACTGCACAATGCATACTTTAACTTTAAGTACTTCAAATATACTTAACTGCACAATGCATACTTTAACTTTAAGTACTTCAGATATACTTAAATGCACAATGCATACCTTTACTTTAAGTACTTCAAATATACTTAACTGCACTATGCATACTTTTACTTTAAATACTTCAAATATACTTAACTGGACAATGCGTACTTTTACTTTAAGTACTTCAAATATACTTAACTGCGCAATGCATACTTTTCCTTTAAGCACATTAAGTATATTTTAATGCACAGTGCATACATTTACTTTTAGCATATTTTACTGCACAATGCATACTTTTACTTTAAGCACTTTAAGTACATTTTACTGCACAATGCATACTTTTACTTTAAATACTTAGTTTGATGTGACTCAATGTGATGCTGCTGGTTTGCAGGTTTACATAAAAGATTTTTAATGTTTACAGATGTTTGAAGAAACTCTGAGCCTCTAGAGAAAAACAGATGCTCAGGAACTGAAACTAAATCATTCAAATAAATGAAAACTATGGTAGTTCATGGTTCATTTACCAGTCACTTTTTGTATTAATCAGTATATTTGACCTTCATCAGTTTGTGGTTGTGTCCGATATAAAAACAGTCTGAATCAAATATCTTGCAGTGTTGTTTTGATTTTTTATATTATTGTGAATTTGGGGGAATCACATAACGAAATGTGTGTTGTTGTTTCTCTTTTAAACACAAAACCAAATCTAAAAGCTCAGGAGAAGAAAGTTGAATACAATACACTTGAAAATGTGAGCCACAGAACAGAATTATAGACGAGGTGTAAATGAAAATAAACCAGACTTTGCACATAGGTCCAGTCTTCTGCTAAACGTCCTCAACTGGCTTTGTGGGCCAATAGTCCTGATGGAGGCGCTACAGCAAACACCTAAAGTCCAAAACTTTGCTATCTAACAGAGTTAACATGCAGCTTTGGCCGTGATGTCTAGCTCTGCTTTTCCTGTCAATGTGTGAAACCCAAAGTGTTTCCCTCCTTTACTGGATGTGTAGTGTTTACCACTTTGGATTTAACATGTGAGGGTGCAGATCAGACTACCACAATAAAAGCGGTAACTTCCTTCTACCTCGTCATAGACTCAGATGAAGCAAATATATTGAATCTGGCATTAAAAAATATATTTAGAAATCATAAAAAAATTTTTTAGAGGAATTTTAATCATAATTGATAAAAACAAGTGATCCTGAGATAACAGAGTGTTCCCAGTGGTTCTCTCAAAGTGTTCGGTGTAACTGTATCGTATCAGTTTCTTGGACTACTCCAAGTGAAGACTTTAATCGTGATTGTGGTCAAAATGAGTCCTGGAGGATTTTGTACAGCTGCTCAACCAACTCCAGTCACTGTGGCTCTCGAGCACAATAATAAACAGCAGAATCTTCAGTCTTCAGACTGTTCATCTGCAGATACAGCTGCTGTCTGTTGTTGTCTCTGGAGATGGTGAACCGGCCCTGAACTGACTGAGAGTAGTAGATGCTGCTGCTGGCAGCATTGATAATAGCGATCCACTCCAGTCCTTTTCCAGGAGCCTGTCTGATCCAGTTCATCCACTTGCTACTAAAGTCAACCCCAGAGGCTGTACAGGTCAATGTGTGGGATTCTCCAGGTCTTTTAATCACTGGTTCAGATTCTGTCAGAGTCTGACCATCAACACCTGTCAAGATATAAAAAACATAATGAGAAATATGTCAGTTACACAAATAAAAACTATGTCAACTCAACATCAGTGTAAATGTTGACCTGTCCAGCAGCAGATAGTTAACAGCAGCAGTCCTGTCCTATAGTCCATCATGTTAAACTGTGTGTCCACTGTTCTCTGTCCTCCTCTCTGCAGTCAGATAAGTAGAGGTGGAAGACATCTGAGTTTTGCATTGACTCCTCCTCACAGGGAAGTTTGGCATTCTTTTGCAGAAATATTCAAATACACTATTTTAGAATAGGAGACAATAACACATTTATACTGCATGAAGAAAACTGCATGTGATTATCATAAAGTGGGCATGTCTGTAAAGGGGAGACAGTTTTTCCTTGCTAAAATTTAGCCCAAATTTAGAGCGTTATTTATTTCCTTCCTGACATGGTAGCATGACATGGCTGGTACCAATGGATTCTTTAGGTTCTCTAGTTTCATATGATATCTGTGTCTTCACTCTAACCCTAAAACTGAACCTACTAGAGCCTCTGAAAGACAGTAAAGTCAGTCAGGATCTCGGGCGGTCTCAGGGGGGTTTTAAGTCAGTTTGTGTCTTCAGTGTGACAGTGAGCTGGTGTTGAAATCATTAGTGTTCTGAGGGCTCCTCCTCTGGTGGCTTCATGTTACAAGTGTTCAGGCACTGAGGGGTTTTTGTTCAGGTCTACTGATGGTTTGTGTTGTTGTGTCTCTCTGGCACAGTAATACACAGCAGAGTCTTCAGGCTGCACATTCTGTCCGTTTAGAGTCACTGTGTTGCTGGAAGAGTCTAAACTGATACTGAACTTGTTCTTCAGTGAATCTTTGTAGTGTGAACCTCCAGTATATTTCATTCCGATCCACTCCAGTCCTTTCCCTGCAGGCTGTCTGATCCAAGCTGTGTAGTAGCTGCTAACAGAATAAGAGACCTGACAGGTGATGGTCAGACGTTGACCTGGCTGCACAGTCACAGAGGCTGGCTGAGTCAACTGTTCACCCTTCACACCTGTGGAGGAGAACATGTTGAACAGTGAATCAGTGTAATAACAGTGAACAGTCGGTGTGCTGTGATCATACTGTCAGTGTCTCTGCCTCAGTGAGACTCACAGGATCCAGCAGCCAGCAGCAGCAGCAGCAGAGCTACAGACAACATGGTTGGTGTTGAAGTGATGGGAGCTTCTCTTCTTCTGCTGCTACTGACAGCATGATATCAGGTCTTTATAGCAGACTGGGAGGAAGTTCACTTTGCATAGAGAACCACACCGACAGGCTGTAAAAGAAGGATGGACTGTCCTGTCACAAGTAGTCAAATGTTTGGATTATTTATTTTGTCACATAAGTAAAAAAGGATGTATTTATTTATTTTTTTTGTATATTTTTTTTATTTACAATTTTTGATGACAACATATAAACGAAACAAAATCAAAATTCATAACTCAACCTAAAGAATCACACACCTGCACACATTTACACCTGAGGAGGAGTGGTACAAATAACTAAGAGAATATTATCTAAACCGTGTGTCAAGGACAACAACAGTGGATCTGTAGTGTTTACCACTTTGGATTTAACATGTGAGGGTGCAGGTCGTATCCACGACGACCCTCCAACGTTTTCTACTTTCTGAGGTTTGTTTTGGTTGACGGATACGGAACGGATATGACGTCACGTTACTCAGACTACAACAATAAAAGCGGTAACTTCCTTCTACCTCCACATAGACTCAAATGAAGCAAATATATCGATTCTGGTATTAAAACATCTATTTAGAAATTGTATTAAATATTTTAATTTAATAATAATTGATAAAAAAACAAAGTGATGCTGAGATAACAGAGTGTTCCCAGTGGTGGTGGTAAATAGAGGAAGTAGTTTTTGTATGACTCTCCTGTTATCGTCTCTCACTGTGTGTCTCTGGCACGGTAATACACTGCTGTGTCCTCGGTCTTCAGACTGTTCATCTGTAGATAGACTTTACTGCTGGAGTCATCTCTGGAGATGGTGAATCTCCCCTGGACTGACTGGGAGTAATATTTAGAAGAACTGCTTGGGTATACATTAGCGATCCACTCCAGTCCTTTTCCAGGAGCCTGTCTGATCCAGTTCATATAGTAGCTGCTGAATGTGAATCCAGAGCCTGTACAGGTCAATGTGTGGGATTCTCCAGGTCTTTTAATCACTGGTTCAGATTCTGTCAGAGTCTGACCATCAACACCTGTCAAGATATAAAAAAACATCATGAGAAATATGTAAGTTACACAAATAAGAACTATGTCAACTAAAAGTTCAGTGTAAATGTTGACCTGTCCAGCAGCAGATAGTTAACAGCAGCAGTCCTGTCCTATAGTCCATCATGTTAAACTGTGTGTCCACTGTTCTCTGTCCTCCTCTCTGCAGTCAGATAAGTAGAGGTGGAAGACATCTGAGTTTTGCATTGACTCCTCCTCACAGGAAGGACACAGCTGATCTCAGATTTCCTTGTTTTCCATAAACTAAGTAGTGGGAGCATGTAGAGGCCTGAGAAAGGACATTTGGGGAACTCCACATGTCATTTTGATCACTCAAATGTGTAATTACTGAATGACACAAATTGTTACCCAGTTTTACAGTCTGTTAGAGGATGTGAATGTGATTACTATTTCAAAGAAAACTTAAAATTCATGTTGTTGTCGTTTACAAACCAACACAGAGGAAAGAAAAACACATTTAGACATCAACAGTCTCAATAAAACTGAGACTCAGTCAGTTATTCAGCATTACATTGTTGGTTAGAAACAAACAGGAAGTCAAACACCACAAAATCACCTGCAGCTTATCTAGTGGCGTTGTTATACTGCTCTTTACTGCCGTCATATTTTAGGTCTCCTACTGCCCCCTGTTGGTCTCTGTAAATATACATTATTTCAGGTTTTTGTACAGCTTCTCTGGGAACTTTAACCAGTGTGTGTCTCTGGCACAGTAATACACAGCAGAGTCTTCAGGCTGCGCATTCTGTCCGTTTAGAGTCACTGTCTTGCTGGAAGAGTCTAAACTGATACTGAACTTGTTCTTCAGTGAATCTTTGTAGTATGAAGCTGAAGGAACTCCGCTTCCGATCCACTCCAGTCCTTTCCCTGCAGGCTGTCTGATCCAAGCTGTGTAGTGGCTGCTAAGAGAATAAGAGACCTGACAGGTGATGGTCAGACGTTGACCTGGCTGCACAGTCACAGAGGCTGGCTGAGTCAACTGTTCACCCTTCACACCTGTTAAAAAACAAGAAGATGTTTTATCACCAAAATATCAAGTTGTAGTGTAAAAGAAGAACTGTTGACAGATCCAGAGAGACTCACATCCAGCTGCCAACAGCAGCAGCAGAGCTCCAGAGAACATGGTTGATGTTGAAGCTGACGTGCTGTGAACTCCTCTGACAGCCTGATGTGATGTTTTATAGCTGAAGCTCACTGAGTTTGCATATAGAATCAAACATATGAAGCATCAATGTTGGTCTAACTGGAGCCAACAGAAGAGTCTGTTCACTGTTTTTATATCTGCAGAGTGGAAACATGCCTGGAAATCACCTCTGATATATAATATATATTATATTATTTTAATTTCATTACACGCTGAAATATTTAGAAAAAGTCTCATCATTTACAGAAATAAAACTACTGTTAACTTTGTTTTACTGTCAACTTTTAATACGTGAATGTATTATTTTTACATTATTAACTCCTAACTGCATTTATTCACACATTTTGAGTGATATATGATACATTTTACTGTACGGTGCATACTTTTACTTTAAGTACTTAAAATAAACTTAACTGCACAGTGCATACTTTTACTTTAAGTACTTCAAATATACTTAACTGCACAGTGCATACTTTTACATTAAGTACTTCAAATATATTTAACTGCACAGTGCATACTTTTACTTTAAGTACTTCAAATATACTTAACTGCACAGTGCATACTTTTACTTTAAGTACTTCAAATATACTTAACTGCACAATGCATACTTTTACTTTAAGTACTTCAAATATACTTAACTACACAGTGCATACTATTACTTTAAGTACTTCAAATATACTTAACTTCACAATGCATACTTTTACTTTAAGTACTTCAAATTTACTTAACTGAACAGTGCATACTTTTACTTTAAATACTTTTACGTATATTTTACTGCACAATGCATACTTTTACTTTCAATACCTCATATACACTTCATTGCACAGTGCATACTTTTACTTTAAGTACTTCAAATATACTTAACTGCACAATGCATACTTTTACTTTAAATACTTTAAGTATATTTTAATGCACAATGCATACTTTTACTTTTAGTACTTTCAGTATATTTTACAGCACAATGCATACTTTGACTTTAAATACCTTCAGTATATTTTGCTGCACAATGCATACTTTTACTTTAAGCACATTAAGTACATTTTACTGCACAATGCATACTTTTACTTCAAGCACTTTAAGTACATTTTACTGCACAATGCATACTTTTATTTTAAGCACTTTAAGTACATTTTACTACACAGTGCATACTTTTACTTCAATCACTTTTAGTACATTTTACTGCACAATGCATACTTTTACTTCAAGCACTTTAAGTACATTTTACTCCACAATGCATACTTTTATTTTAAGCACTTCAAGTATATTTTACTGCACAATGCATACTTTTACTTTAAATAATTTAAGTATATTTTTTTGCACAATGCATACTGTTGCTTTAAGCACTTCAAGTATATTTTGCTGCACAGTGCATAGTTTTACTTTAAGTACTTCAAATATACTTAACTGCACAATGCATATTTTTACTTTAAATACTTTAAGTATATTTTAATGCACAATGCATACTTTTACTTTTAGTACTTTAAGTATATTTTACTGCACAATGCATACTTTTACTTTAAATACCTTCAGTATATTTCACTGCACAATGCATACTTTTACTTTAAGCACATTAAGTACATTTTACTGCACAATGCATACTTTTACTTTAAGCACTTTAAGTACATTTTACTGCACAATGCATACTTTTATTTTAAGCACTTTAAGTACATTTTACTACACAATGCATACTTTTACTTCAATCACTTTTAGTACATTTTACTGCACAATGCATACTTTTACTTCAAGCACTTTAAGTACATTTTACTCCACAATGCATACTTTTATTTTAAGCACTTCAAGTATATTTTACTGCACAATGCATAGTTTTACTTTAAATACTTTAAGTATATTTTAATGCACAATGCATGCTTTTACTTTTAGTACTTTCAGTATATTTTACTGCACAATGCATACTTTTACTTTAAATACCTTCAGTATATTTTGCTGCACAATGCATACTTTTACTTTAAGCACATTAAGTGCATTTTACTGCACAATGCATACTTTTACTTTAAGCACTTTAACTATATTTTACTGCACAATGCATACTTTTACTTTAAATACTTAGTGTGATGTGACTTAGTGTGATGCTGCTGGTTTGCAGGTTGACATAAAAGACTTTTAATGGTTGCAGATGTTTGATGAAACTCTGAGCGTCTAGAGGAAAACAGCTGCTCAGGAACTGAAACTAAATCCTTCAAATAAATGAAAACTATGGTAGTTCATAGTTCATGGTTCATTTTTAAGTCACTTTTTGTATTAATCAGTATATTTGACCTTCATCAGTTTGTGGTTGTGTCCGATATAAAAACAGTCTTCATCAAATATCGTATTGTTTATAGGTTGTGTTGCAGGACATGCCAGGACCAGTGATGCTGAGATAACAGAGTGTTCCCAGTGGTGGTGGTAAATAGAGGAAGTAGTTTTTGTGTGACTCTCCTATTATCGTCTCTCACTGTGTGTGTCGAGCACAGTAATACACTGCTGTGTCCTCGGTCTTCAGACTGTTCATCTGTAGATAGACTTTACTGCTGGAGTCATCTCTGGAGATGGTGAATCTCCCCTGGACTGACTGGGAGTAATAGATATAAGAACTGCTTGTGCTTATATAAGCGATCCACTCCAGTCCTTTTCCAGGAGCCTGTCTGACCCAGTCCATAGGGTAGCTGCTGAATGTGAATCCAGAGGCTGTACAGGTCAATGTGTGGGATTCTCCAGGTCTTTTAATCACTGGTTCAGATTCTGTCAGAGTCTGACCATGAACACCTGTCAAGATGGCAAAGAAAACTATCATTCAACAAATTTACAACTTAAAAGAAGACATCAAATAAATTCTATGTCAGATTAACATCAGTGTAAATGTTGACCTGTCCAGCAGCAGATAGTTAACAGCAGCAGTCCTGTCCTATAGTCCATCATGTTAAACTGTGTGTCCACTGTTCTCTGTCCTCCTCTCTGCAGTCAGATAAGTAGAGGTGGAAGACATCTGAGTTTTGCATTGACTCCTCCTCACAGGGAAGTTTGGCATTCTTTTGCAGAAATATTCAAATACACTATTGTAGAATAGGAGACAGTAACACATTTATACTGCATGTAGAAATCTACATGTGATTATCATAAAGTGGGCATGTCTGTAAAGGGGAGACAGTTTTTCCTCGCTAAAATTTAGCCCAAATTTAGAGCGTTATTTATTTCCTATATGACATGGTAGCATGACCTGGTAGGTACCAATGGATTCTTTAGGTTCTCTAGTTTTATATGATATCTGTGTCTTCACTCTAACCCTAAAACTGAACCTACTAGAGCCTCTGAAAGACAGTAAAGTCAGTTAGGATCTCGGGCGGTCTCGGGGGGGGTTTTAAGTCAGTTGTGTCTTCAGTGTGACAGTGAGCTGGTGTTGAAATCATTAGTGTTCTGAGGGCTCCTCCTCTGGTGGCTTCATGTTACAAGTGTTCAGGCACTGAGGGGTTTTTGTTCAGGTCTACTGATGGTTTGTGTTGTTGTTTGTCTTTTACTTTAAATACTTCAAATATACTTAACTGCACAATGCATACTTTAACGTTAAGTATTTCAAATATACTTACTTGCACAATGCATACTTTTATTTTAAGTACTTCAAATATACTTAAACTGCACAATGCATACTTTTACTTTAAGTACTTCAAATATACTTAACTGCACAATGCATACTTTTACTTTAAGTACTTCAAATTTACTTAACTGCACAGTGCATACTTTTACTTTAAGCATATTTTACTCCACAATGCATACTTTTACTCTTAGCACTTTAAGCATATTTTACTCCACAATGCATACTTTTACTCTTAGCACATTAAGTTTATTTTATTGCACAGTGCATACTTTTACTTTAAGCACTTTAAGTACATTTTACTGCACAATGCATACTTTTACTTTAAGTACTTCAGATATTCTTAACTGCACAATGCATACTTTAACTTTAAGTACTTCAAATATACTTAACTGCACAATGCATACTTTAACTTTAAGTACTTCAAATATACTTAACTACACAGTGCAAACTTTTACTTTAAGTACTTCAAATATACTTAACTGCACAGTGCATACTTTTACTTTATGTACTTCAAATATACTTAACTGCACAATGCATACTTTTACTTTAAATTCTTCAAATATACTTAACTGCACAATGCTAAGCACATTAAGTATATTTTAATGCACTGTGCATACTTTTACTTTAAGCATATTTTACTCCACAATGCATACTTTTACTCTTAGCACATTAAGTTTATTTTATGCACAGTGCATACTTTTACTTTAAGCACTTTAAGTACATTTTACTGCACAATGCATACTTTTACTTTAAATACTTTAAGTATATTTTACTGCACAGTGCATACTTTTACTTTAAATACATACTTTAAGTATATTTTACTGCACAATGCATACTTTTACCTTATATACTTTAAGTATATTTTATTGCACAATGCATACTTTAACTTTAAATACTTAGTGTGATGTGACTCATTGTAATGCTGCTGGTTTGCAGGTTTACATAAAAGACTTTTAATGGTTACAGATGTTTGAAGAAACTCTGAGCCTCTAGAGGAAAACAGCTGCTCAGGAACTGAAACTAAGTCCTTCAAATAAATGAAAACTATGGTAGTTCATAGTTCATGGTTCATTTTTAAGTCACTTTTTGTATTAATCAGTATATTTGACCTTCATCAGTTTTTGGTTGTGTCTGATATAAAAACAGTCTTAATCAAATATCGTATTGTTTATAGGTTGTGTTGCAGGACATGCCAGGACCAGTGATGCTGAGATAACAGAGTGTTCCCAGTGGTGGTGGTAAATAGAGGAAGTAGTTTTTGTATGACTCTCCTATTATCGTCTCTCACTGTGTCTTTTCGGGCACAGTAATACACTGCTGTGTCCTCGGTCTTCAGTGTGTTCATCTGCAGATAAAGTTTACTGCTGGAGTCATCTCTGGAGATGGTGAACCGGCCCTGAAATGACTGAGAGTAGTAGATGGTACTACTATAAATATAAGCGATCCACTCCAGTCCTTTTCCAGGAGCCTGTCTGATCCAGTTCATACCGTAGCTGCTGAATGTGAATCCAGAGGCTGTACAGGTCAATGTGTGGGATTCTCCAGGTCTTTTAATCACTGGTTCAGATTTTGTCAGAGTCTGACCATCAACACCTGTCAAGATATAAAAATACATCATGAGAAATATGTCAGTTACACAAATAAAAACTATGTCAACTAAACATCAGTGTAAATGTTGACCTGTCCAGCAGCAGATAGTTAACAGCAGCAGTCCTGTCCTATAGTCCATCATGTTAAACTGTGTGTCCACTGTTCTCTGTCCTCCTCTCTGCAGTCAGATAAGTAGAGGTGGAAGACATCTGAGTTTTGCATTGACTCCTCCTCACAGGGAAGTTTAGCATTCTTTTGCAGAAATATTCAAATACACTATTTTAGAATAGGAGACAATAACACATTTATACTGCATGAAGAAAACAACATGTGATTATCATATATTGGGCATGTCTGTAAAGGGGAGACAGTTTTTCCTCGCTAAAAATTACCCCAACTTTGGAGCGTTATTTATCCTCTTTTGCGGTCAAGCTAGTACGACATGGTTGGTACCAATGGATTCTTTGGGTTCTCTAGTTTCATATGATATCTGTGTCTTCACTCTAACCCTAAAACTGAACCTACTAGAGCCTCTGAAAGACAGTAAAGTCAGTCAGGATCTCGGGCGGTCTCAGGGGGGTTTTAAGTCAGTTTGTGTCTTCAGTGTGACAGTGAGCTGGTGTTGAAATCATTAGTGTTCTGAGGGCTCCTCCTCTGGTGGCTTCATGTTACAAGTGTTCAGGCACTGAGGGGTTTTTGTTCAGGTCTACTGATGGTTTGTGTTGTTGTGTCTCTCTGGCACAGTAATACACAGCAGAGTCTTCAGGCTGCACATTCTGTCCGTTTAGAGTCACTGTGTTGCTGGAAGAGTCTAAACTGATACTGAACTTGTTCTTCAGTGAATCTTTGACGTTTGCGTCCCTACTAATCCACTCCAGTCCTTTCCCTGCAGGCTGTCTGATCCAAGCTGTGTAGTAGCTGCTAACAGAATAAGAGACCTGACAGGTGATGGTCAGACGTTGACCTGGCTGCACAGTCACAGAGGCTGGCTGAGTCAACTGTTCACCCTTCACACCTGTGGAGGAGAACATGTTGAACAGTGAATCAGTGTAATAACAGTGAACAGTCGGTGTGCTGTGATCATACTGTCAGTGTCTCTGCCTCAGTGAGACTCACAGGATCCAGCAGCCAGCAGCAGCAGCAGCAGAGCTACAGACAACATGGTTGGTGTTGAAGTGATGGGAGCTTCTCTTCTTCTGCTGCTACTGACAGCATGATATCAGGTCTTTATAGCAGACTGGGAGGAAGTTCACTTTGCATAGAGAACCACACCGACAGGCTATAAAAGAAGGATGGACTGTCCTGTCACAAGTAGTCAAATGTTTGGATTATTTCTTTTGACACATATGAAAGTTTTATATATTTTATTTATTTGTATATTATTTTCATTGACAATTTTTGACGACAACATATAAACGAAGCAAAATCAAAACCCATAACTCAACCTAAAGATTCACACACCTGCACACATTTACACCTGAGGAGGAGTGGTACAAATAACTAAGAGAATATTATCTAAACCGTGTGTCAAGGACAACAACAGTGGATGTGTAGTGTTTACCACTTTGGATTTAACATGTGAGGGTGCAGGTCGTATCCACGACGACCCTCCAACGTTTTCTACTTTCTGAGGTTTGTTTTGGTTGACGGATACGGAACGGATATGACGTCACGTTACTCAGACTTCCACAATAAAAGCTGTAACTTCCTTCTACCTCCACATAGACTCAAATGAAGCAAATATATCGATTCTGGTATTAAAACATCTATTTAGAAATTGTATTAAATATTTTAATTTAATAATAATTGATAAAAAAACAAAGTGATGCTGAGATAACAGAGTGTTCCCAGTGGTGGTGGTAAATAGAGGAAGTAGTTTTTGTATGACTCTCCTGTTATCGTCTCTCACTGTGTGTCTCTGGCACAGTAATACACTGCTGTGTCCTCGGTCTTCAGACTGTTCATCTGTAGATACAGCTGCTTTCTGTTGTTGTCTCTGGAGATGGTGAGCCGGCCCTGAACTGACTGGGAGTAATATTTGCTGCCACCACCCTCATTGATAGAAGAGATCCACTCCAGTCCTTTTCCAGGAGCCTGTCTGATCCAGGCCATCCAAGAGCTGCTGAATGTGAATCCAGAGGCTGTACAGGTCAATGTGTGGGATTCTCCAGGTCTTTTAATCACTGGTCCAGATTCTGTCAGAGTCTGACCATCAACACCTGTCAAGATATAAAAATACATCATGAGAAATATGTCAGTTACACAAATGGAAACTATGTCAAATAGAAGTTCAGTGTAAATGTTGACCTGTCCAGCAGCAGATAGTTAACAGCAGCAGTCCTGTCCTATAGTCCATCATGTTAAACTGTGTGTCCACTGTTCTCTGTCCTCCTCTCTGCAGTCAGATAAGTAGAGGTGGAAGACATCTGAGTTTTGCATTGACTCCTCCTCACAGTGTAGAACTGGATCTGAATGGATCTCAGTTACTGTTTGGTGAAACTGGAGAATGAATGTTTAATGTACAGGAGTCATTCCTCCCAGTACAATTTTTGCAATAGGTCCACAAACACATAATATATGATGTGGTTGTCTTTCATTATTAAGCTCAGTCTGCATCGTGTGAAGACTTTGACAACAGTTAAGTAGTTAAACAATATAAAGTGAGTATTGTTTAATCAATTTTAATTAAAAAAACACCAAATAGCACCTTAATGAATGTGGTTCATTATGTTATGCTGTTGATTTAGTGTTCATCAGTCATGTTTTTCAGTCATTACAAAGAAATATTTGTATATTATAATGAACTTTGTTATATTCCTTTCACTTTTTTTATTGCTAAATAAGTCAGTTTGTGTCTTCAGTGTGACAGTGAGCTGGTGTTGAAATCATTATTGAAATCAATTATTTATTTTGACACATATGAAAGAAGATATATTTATTTATTTATTTGTATATTTCTTTTATTGACAATTTTTGATGACAACATATAAACGAAACAAAATCAAAACCCATAACCCAACCTAAAGATTCACACACCTGCACACATTTACACCTGAGGAGGAGTGGTACAAATAACTAAGAGAATATTATCTAAACCGTGTGTCAAGGACAACAACAGTGGATGTGTAGTGTTTACCACTTTGGATTTAACATGTGAGGGTGCAGGTCGTATCCACGACGACCCTCCAACGTTTTCTACTTTCTGAGGTTGGTTTTGGTTGACGGATACGGAACGGATATGACGTCACGTTACTCAGACTACCACAATAAAAGCTGTAACTTCCTTCTACCTCCACATAGACTCAGATGAAGCAAATATATCGATTCTGGTATTAAAACATCTATTTAGAAAACGTAAAAAAAGTTTAGAGGAATTTTAATCATAATTGATAATAACATCTTCATTAAAATCAGCAGGACCAGTGATGCTGAAATAACAGAGTGTTCCCAGTGGTGGTGGTAAATAGAGGAAGTAGTTTTTGTATGACTCTCCTGTTATCGTCTCTCACTGTGTGTATCTGGCACAGTAATACACTGCTGTGTCCTCGGTCTTCAGACTGTTCATCTGTAGATAAAGTTTACTGCTGGAGTCATCTCTGGAGATGATGAACTGGCCCTGAAATGACTGAGAGTAGTAGATGGTACTACCATGAATATAAGCGATCCACTCCATTCTTTTTCCAGGAGCCTGTCTGATCCAGTTCATAGGATAGCTGCTGAGTGTGAATCCAGAGGCTGTACAGGTCAATGTGTGGGATTCTCCAGGTCTTTTAATCACTGGTTCAGATTCTGTCAGAGTCTGACCATCAACACCTGTCAAGATATAAAAATACATCATGAGAAATATGTCAGTTACACAAATAAAAACTATGTCAACTCAACATCAGTGTAAATGTTGACCTGTCCAGCAGCAGATAGTTAACAGCAGCAGTCCTGTCCTATAGTCCATCATGTTAAACTGTGTGTCCACTGTTCTCTGTCCTCCTCTCTGCAGTCAGATAAGTAGAGGTGGAAGACATCTGAGTTTTGCATTGACTCCTCCTCACAGGAAGGACACAGCTGATCTCAGATTTCCTTGTTTTCCATAAACTAAGTAGTGGGAGCATGTAGAGGCCTGAGAAAGGACATTTGGGGAACTCCACATGTCATTTTGATCACTCAAATGTGTAATTACTGAATGACACAAATTGATAAAAAAACAAACAGGAAGTGAAACACCACAAAATCACCTGCAGCTTATCTAGTGGCGTTGTTATACAGCTCTTTACTGCCGTCATATTTCAGGTCTCCTACTGCCCTCTGTTGGTCTTTGTAAATATACATTATTTCAGGTTTTTGTACAGCTTCTCTGGGAACTTTAACCAGTGTGTGTCTCTGGCACAGTAATACACAGCAGAGTCTTCAGGCTGCACATTCTGTCCGTTTAGAGTCACTGTCTTGCTGGAAGTGTCTAAGTCGATACTGAACTTGTTCTTCAGTGAATCTTTGTAGTATGAAGCTCCAGTATTTTTCATTCCGATCCACTCCAGTCCTTTCCCTGCAGGCTGTCTGATCCAAGCTGTGTAGTAGCCAAGAGAATAAGAGACCTGACAGGTGATGGTCAGACGTTGACCTGGCTGCACAGTCACAGAGGCTGGCTGAGTCAACTGTTCACCCTTCACACCTGTTAAAAAACAAGAACATGTTTTTATCACCAAAATATCAAGTTGTAGTGTAAAAGAAGAACTGTTGACAGATCCAGAGAGACTCACATCCAGCTGCCAACAGCAGCAGCAGAGCTCCAGAGAACATGGTTGATGTTGAAGCTGACGTGCTGTGAACTCCTCTGACAGCCTGATGTGATGTTTTATAGCTGAAGCTCACTGAGTTTGCATATAGAATCAAACATATGAAGCATCAATGTTGGTCTAACTGGAGCCAACAGAAGAGTCTGTTCACTGTTTTTATATCTGCAGAGTGGAAACATGCCTGGAAATCACCTCTGATATATAATATATATTATATTATTTTAATTTCATTACACGCTGAAATATTTAGAAAAAGTCTCATCATTTACAGAAATAAAACTACTGTTAACTTTGTTTTACTGTCAACTTTTAATACGTGAATGTATTATTTTTACATTATTAACTCCTAACTGCATTTATTCACACATTTTGAGTGATATATGATACATTTTACTGTACGGTGCATACTTTTACTTTAAGTACTTAAAATAAACTTAACTGCACAGTGCATACTTTTACTTTAAGTACTTCAAATATACTTAACTGCACAGTGCATACTTTTACATTAAGTACTTCAAATATATTTAACTGCACAGTGCATACTTTTACTTTAAGTACTTCAAATATACTTAACTGCACAGTGCATACTTTTACTTTAAGTACTTCAAATATACTTAACTGCACAATGCATACTTTTACTTTAAGTACTTCAAATATACTTAACTACACAGTGCATACTATTACTTTAAGTACTTCAAATATACTTAACTTCACAATGCATACTTTTACTTTAAGTACTTCAAATTTACTTAACTGAACAGTGCATACTTTTACTTTAAATACTTTTACGTATATTTTACTGCACAATGCATACTTTTACTTTCAATACCTCATATACACTTCATTGCACAGTGCATACTTTTACTTTAAGTACTTCAAATATACTTAACTGCACAATGCATACTTTTACTTTAAATACTTTAAGTATATTTTAATGCACAATGCATACTTTTACTTTTAGTACTTTCAGTATATTTTACAGCACAATGCATACTTTGACTTTAAATACCTTCAGTATATTTTGCTGCACAATGCATACTTTTACTTTAAGCACATTAAGTACATTTTACTGCACAATGCATACTTTTACTTCAAGCACTTTAAGTACATTTTACTGCACAATGCATACTTTTATTTTAAGCACTTTAAGTACATTTTACTACACAGTGCATACTTTTACTTCAATCACTTTTAGTACATTTTACTGCACAATGCATACTTTTACTTCAAGCACTTTAAGTACATTTTACTCCACAATGCATACTTTTATTTTAAGCACTTCAAGTATATTTTACTGCACAATGCATACTTTTACTTTAAATAATTTAAGTATATTTTTTTGCACAATGCATACTGTTGCTTTAAGCACTTCAAGTATATTTTGCTGCACAGTGCATAGTTTTACTTTAAGTACTTCAAATATACTTAACTGCACAATGCATATTTTTACTTTAAATACTTTAAGTATATTTTAATGCACAATGCATACTTTTACTTTTAGTACTTTAAGTATATTTTACTGCACAATGCATACTTTTACTTTAAATACCTTCAGTATATTTCACTGCACAATGCATACTTTTACTTTAAGCACATTAAGTACATTTTACTGTACAATGCATACTTTTACTTTAAGCACTTTAAGTACATTTTACTGCACAATGCATACTTTTATTTTAAGCACTTTAAGTACATTTTACTACACAATGCATACTTTTACTTCAATCACTTTTAGTACATTTTACTGCACAATGCATACTTTTACTTCAAGCACTTTAAGTACATTTTACTCCACAATGCATACTTTTATTTTAAGCACTTCAAGTATATTTTACTGCACAATGCATACTTTTACTTTAAATAATTTAAGTATTTTTTTTTGCACAATGCATACTGTTGCTTTAAGTACTTCAAGTATATTTTGCTGCACAGTGCATACTTTTACTTTAAGTACTTCAAATATACTTAACTGCACAATGCATAGTTTTACTTTAAATACTTTAAGTATATTTTAATGCACAATGCATACTTTTACTTTTAGTACTTTCAGTATATTTTACTGCACAATGCATACTTTTACTTTAAATACCTTCAGTATATTTTGCTGCACAATGCATACTTTTACTTTAAGCACATTAAGTGCATTTTACTGCACAATGCATACTTTTACTTTAAGCACTTTAACTATATTTTACTGCACAATGCATACTTTTACTTTAAATACTTAGTGTGATGTGACTTAGTGTGATGCTGCTGGTTTGCAGGTTGACATAAAAGACTTTTAATGGTTGCAGATGTTTGATGAAACTCTGAGCGTCTAGAGGAAAACAGCTGCTCAGGAACTGAAACTAAATCCTTCAAATAAATGAAAACTATGGTAGTTCATAGTTCATGGTTCATTTTTAAGTCACTTTTTGTATTAATCAGTATATTTGACCTTCATCAGTTTGTGGTTGTGTCCGATATAAAAACAGTCTTCATCAAATATCGTATTGTTTATAGGTTGTGTTGCAGGACATGCCAGGACCAGTGATGCTGAGATAACAGAGTGTTCCCAGTGGTGGTGGTAAATAGAGGAAGTAGTTTTTGTGTGACTCTCCTATTATCGTCTCTCACTGTGTGTGTCGAGCACAGTAATACACTGCTGTGTCCTCGGTCTTCAGACTGTTCATTTGTAGATAGACTTTACTGCTGGAGTCATCTCTGGAGATGGTGAATCTCCCCTGGACTGACTGGGAGTAATAGATATAAGAACTGCTTGTGCTTATATAAGCGATCCACTCCAGTCCTTTTCCAGGAGCCTGTCTGACCCAGTCCATAGGGTAGCTGCTGAATGTGAATCCAGAGGCTGTACAGGTCAATGTGTGGGATTCTCCAGGTCTTTTAATCACTGGTTCAGATTCTGTCAGAGTCTGACCATGAACACCTGTCAAGATGGCAAAGAAAACTATCATTCAACAAATTTACAACTTAAAAGAAGACATCAAATAAATTCTATGTCAGATTAACATCAGTGTAAATGTTGACCTGTCCAGCAGCAGATAGTTAACAGCAGCAGTCCTGTCCTATAGTCCATCATGTTAAACTGTGTGTCCACTGTTCTCTGTCCTCCTCTCTGCAGTCAGATAAGTAGAGGTGGAAGACATCTGAGTTTTGCATTGACTCCTCCTCACAGGGAAGTTTGGCATTCTTTTGCAGAAATATTCAAATAAACTATTGTAGAATAGGAGACAATAACACATTTATACTGCATGAAAAAAACTGCATGTGATTATCATAAAGTGGGCATGTATGTATTTAGCCAAACTTTAGAGCGTTATTTATTTCCTTCCTGACATGGTAGCATGACATGGTTGGTACCAATGGATTCTTTAGGTTCTCTAGTTTCATATGATATCTGTGTCTTCACTCTAACCCTAAAACTGAACCTACTAGAGCCTCTGAAAGACAGTAAAGTCAGTCAGGATCTCGGGCGGTCTCAGGGGGGTTTTAAGTCAGTTTGTGTCTTCAGTGTGACAGTGAGCTGGTGTTGAAATCATTAGTGTTCTGAGGGCTCCTCCTCTGGTGGCTTCATGTTACAAGTGTTCAGGCACTGAGGGGTTTTTGTTCAGGTCTACTGATGGTTTGTGTTGTTGTGTCTCTCTGGCACAGTAATACACAGCAGAGTCTTCAGGCTGCAAATTCTGTCCTTTTAGAGTCACTGTGTTGCTGGAAGAGCCTAAACTGATACTGAACTTTTTCTTCAGTGAATCTTTGTAGTATGTGGTTGAAGCAGCTCTCACTCCGATCCACTCCAGTCCTTTCCCTGCAGGCTGTCTGATCCAAGCTGTGTAGTAGCTGCTAACAGAATAAGAGACCTGACAGGTGATGGTCAGACGTTGACCTGGCTGCACAGTCACAGAGGCTGGCTGAGTCAACTGTTCACCCTTCACACCTGTGGAGGAGAACATGTTGAACAGTGAATCAGTGTAATAACAGTGAACAGTCGGTGTGCTGTGATCATACTGTCAGTGTCTCTGCCTCAGTGAGACTCACAGGATCCAGCAGCCAGCAGCAGCAGCAGCAGAGCTACAGACAACATGGTTGGTGTTGAAGTGATGGGAGCTTCTCTTCTTCTGCTGCTACTGACAGCATGATATCAGGTCTTTATAGCAGACTGGGAGGAAGTTCACTTTGCATAGAGAACCACACCGACAGGCTATAAAAGAAGGATGGACTGTCCTGTCACAAGTAGTCAAATGTTTGGATTATTTATTTTTACACATATGAAAGAAGATGTATTTATTTATTTATTTGTATATTTTTTTTTAATGACAATTTTTGATGACAACATATAAACGAAAATAAATGAAAACCCATAACTCAACCTAATGATTCACACACCTGCACACATTTACACCTGAGGAGGAGTGGTACAAATAACTAAGAGAATATTATCTAAACCGTGTGTCAAGGACAACAACAGTGGATGTGTAGTGTTTACCACTTTGGATTTAACATGTGAGGCTGCAGGTCGTATCCACGACGACCCTCCAACGTTTTCTACTTTCTGAGGTTTGTTTTAGTTGACGGATACGGAATGGATATGACGTCACGTTACTCAGACTACAACAATAAGAGCGGTAACTTCCTTCTACCTCCACATAGACTCAGATGAAGCAAATATATCAATTCTGGTGTTAAAACATCTATTTAGAAATCTTAATAAAAGTTTAGAGGAATTTTAATCATAATTGATAATAACATCTTCATTAAAATCAGCAGAACCAGTGATCCTGAGATAACAGAGTGTTCCCAGTGGTGGTGGTAAATAGAGGAAGTAGTTTTTGTATGACTCTCCTGTTATCGTGTCTCACTGTGTGTATCTGGCACAGTAATACACTGCTGTGTCCTCGGTCTTCAGACTGTTCATCTGCAGATAAAGTTTACTGCTGGAGTCATCTCTGGAGATGGTGAACCGGCCCTGAAATGACTGAGAGTAGTAGATGGTACTACCATGAATATAAGCTATCCACTCCAGTCTTTTTCCAGGAGTCTGTCTGATCCAGCTCATCCAGTAGTCACTGAATGTGAATCCAGAGCCTGTGCAGGTCAATGTGTGGGATTCTCCAGGTCTTTTAATCACTGGTTCAGATTCTGTCAGAGTCTGACCATCAACACCTGTCAAGATATTAAAAAAAATACATCAAGTGAAATAAGCTGGTGACAGAAATAAAAACTATGTCAACTCAACTTCAGTGTAAATGTTGACCTGTCCAGCAGCAGATAGTTAACAGCAGCAGTCCTGTCCTATAGTCCATCATGTTAAACTGTGTGTCCACTGTTCTCTGTCCTCCTCTCTGCAGTCAGATAAGTAGAGGTGGAAGACATCTGAGTTTTGCATTGACTCCTCCTCACAGGGAGGAGAGAACCGAGCTGAAGATAATTAATCAAACGTGATAATTAATGTCCAAGAATCATCCCTCCAAGTCAACTGTTTGTTTGACGTGTTTTGATTCATGTAAAATATCCATGTTCTTGTTCAAATAATACATAAATGTTATAATAACGTTCAGACATCTCACACATTAACATCTTTTTTCTCATCAGTCCCTTTGAGCATAATGTGCAGCACGTGAGAACATTAACAATAATATAAATAATCTACAGTTTTATTCTGATCACCAACATTTATGACAATGTCTTTATGATCATCTCACCACGTTATACCCTGAACCACAGTTTGGAACATATTTTAGATTGTGGACATTTCACCTTTCTAATTCTGCTCTGATCCAGCCGAGCTCGCTGTCTGATCACATGTTTTTCAGCTTCTTTCTCTTTTCAAGCTGATTTCATGTAATTTATGGGTTGTACATGTGAATATCACATTGGCAATTTAGGATTATGTAATGCTTTTGACAGTTGAAGGAACTCTGTCTGTATCTGTGAGGGATGTAACACCATTAAAACACATAGAAATCTAATGAAGATATGTCAGCGTGTTTCAGCAGCTGGTGAGAGAAGCCAGATGTTATTAAGATCACATTACAGTTTGTTGTCTGTGGAGGTTTTAGTGCAGCTGCTCCACTGTCTTCAGTCACTGTGTGTCTCTAGCACAGAAGTAAACAGCAGAATCTTGTGCTGTCAGGCTCTTGACCTCAAGGTACTGAGTGCTGCTGGGTACATCTTCAGTCATGATGAAATGGCTTTGAAAGGAGCTGCCATAGCTAGCAGAGTTTGAACCTGTATTCATCCTCCCAATCCACTCCAGAGCTTCTCCTGGTCTCTGTCGGATCCAGTGAATATAGTTGCTTGTCATGCTATAACCAGATATGATACAGGACATCTTCTCTGTCTCTCCAGGTCTCTTCACCTCAGAGGGAGACTGGTCCAGTTTGATCTCACTCCAGACTCCTGTAAGGTAAGACATCGTGATCATCATCCATCACATTTATATATATATATCACAAGTTAGATATTTACAAAAGAGCCTCTTCAGTGTGTTAAAGCAGAAATCATTCTTACCCTGAATAGTAACTATAAAGAATAAACTCCAGGAAATCATATTTTCCATTCTTTAATAAACACTGTAATCCAGTGATTATAAAGAGTCCCAGTTGTTTGGTCATAAATGACATGAGAGCTGTTCATGGCCTGATTATAAAGAGGGAAGAGTTTGCATGGACCGCCTTCTACAGGTTTAAAAGGAGAACATGGAAAGCAGATGTACTTTGACATCAGTAGAGTTTTCTACAAGAGCAGGGGAAATTTAAAAACACCAAATACCTGGGAACTATTTGTGTTGTAAAATACAGTAGTTGGATGCTACAGGGACAGACAGATAATTTTTCTGACAGTATTTTCAACTGAGAAACATATTATTTACTGTTGTTTGAGTGGAGATCAAATTGTTTCTTTTCTTGGCACCCGATTCGACTGTTATCAGGACATTAAATAAGCGTTATCAGTTGATATAAGCACCATAGATGTGGGTCAATAGGGGCCTACTACACCTACTACGTTGTGAAAGTGAATCTTAAAAGCAACACGTTCTAACATGTAAAACTGAATAAAACGTCACGTTTTGAACACAATGAAAAAGACTTCTTTAGGTTTAGGCAACAAAACTACAACTTCTTTAGGTTTAGGCAACAAAACTACAACTTCTTTATGTTTAGGCAATAAATCTACAACGACTTTAGGTTTAGGCAATAAAACTACAACGTCTTTAGGTTTAGGCAACGGAACTACAACTTCTTTAATTTAGGCAACGGAACTACAACTTCTTTATGTTTAGGCAATAAAACTACAACGACTTTAGGTTTAGGCAATAAAACTACAACGTCTTTAGGTTTAGGCAACGGAACTACAACTTCTTTGATTTAGGCAACGGAACTACAACTTCTTAATGTTTAGGTAATGGAACTACAACTTCTTTAGGTTTAGGCAATAAAACTACAACTTTTTTATGTTTAGGCAATAAAACTACAAATTCTTTAGGTTTAGGCAACGGAACTACAACTTCTTTAGGTTTAGGCAACGGAACTACAACTTCTTAAGGTTCAGGCAATGGAATTACAACTTCTTGAGGTTTAGGCAATAAAACTACAACTTCTTTAGGTTTAGGCAATAAAACTACAACTTCTTTAGGTTTAGGAAACAAAACTACAACATTTTTAGGTTTAGGCACCGAAACTACAACTTCTTTAGGTTTAGGAAACAAATCTACAACTTTTTTAGGTTTAGGCAACAAAACTACAACTTCTTTAAGTTTATGCAACAAAAAAAACAGTTACGTTGTTGGAAAAACATCGCGTTTTGGGTTAAAATAACTACGAACAAAAAGACAACTACATATTGTTGGTTTCACACGGGATGCAAACTTCAGTCTCCTGGGTGAAAACCCTGAATTTTAGCACCTGACTACCGTTTCTGCCCCTGTCATAATTACTACGGTCGCTAGAGGTCACTGTCGTCTTCTTTTATATCTTCTTTCAGTGATCTACCATGTGAATAGATGATAAAAACTACTAATGAGTGTAGTAGGCCCCTATTGCCCCACATTTAAGGTGCTTATAGCGATTAATTGCACCTATTTAATGGACTGATAACAGTATCTTCGGTTGCTATAACTGTGAGTGATGTAACATCATAAAGAGAATAAATATATACTCATGAGTTTTAAATCTAATGAGGATATGTCAGCGTGTTTCAGCAGGTGGTGAGAGAAGCCAGATGTTATTAAGATCACATTACAGTTTGTTGTCTGTGGAGGTTTTAGTGCAGCTGCTCCACTGTCTTCAGTCACTGTGTGTCTCTAGCACAGAAGTAAACAGCAGAATCTTGAGCTGTCAGGCTCTTGACCTCGAGGTACTGAGTGCTGCTGGGTACATCTTCAGTCATGATGAAACGGCTTTGAAAGGAGCTGCCATAGCTAGCAGAGTTTGAACCTGCATTCATCCTCCCAATCCACTCCAGAGCTTCTCCTGGTCTCTGTCGGATCCAGCTAATAAAGTAGCTGGTCATGTCAAAGCCAGATATGATACAGGACATCTTCGCTGTCTCTCCAGGTCTCTTCACCTCAGAGGGAGACTGGTCCAATTTGATCTCACTCCAGACTCCTGTAAGTTAAGACATCATGATCATTCACACTTATATATACATCACAAATTAGACATTTACAGAATCAGGGAATCAGAATAGATTTTCTCACCATGAATAGCAGCTACAAATAATAAACTCCAGATAATTGTATTTCCCATTCTGGGATAAACGCTCTCGTTCAGTGCTTTCTGATCTGAGTGTTCCAGAAATATATAAAACTGTTCCAGAGTTCTGCCACAAGCTGCTGATGGTGTGTTTAAAAGAGAGGAAGAGTTTGCATAGACCTTCCTCTGCAGGTTTAAAAAGGGAACATGTGACAGATACATTTCCATAAGTAGAGTATCTCTACAACAGCTGTAAAATATTAAAAACACTAATATTCATGGACTGATGAGAAAATAATGGGAAATAACAATGACACAGTGACGATCTTTAACTCGTGGTGTAGCAGTTTAGAGGTATTTTCACCTCGGCCACAATACAAATCAGACATTTACATCCTGTTTGTGAAAATATAGAGCAACTGTTTAAGTTATAGTAAGTTAGTTAGTTGTAATTTAGCAAACTTGTAGCGCTGCTATGATTTGATTTAATGTAAAGATATGTTTTAAAACTCTGGAAGTTAGTGAGTTAATGTCTAAAAACAGAATATTGTAAAGTTTTCATCACAATAAGGTTGTCTTCTTATAAATGCAGGCGTTGCTGTGAGTCACGATAAACTGTCCCAACAATAGACTGAATATAAGAAGTGGACGTAGTCACCATGACATCACCCATTGGTTAGTGGACTACGGTTCTGAAGCCTCCAGTTCGTCATTTTGGCCGTCACCATCTTGGTTTGTGGCCGTCGCAATCTTTGTTTTTGGCCGTTGCCATCTTGGTTTTTGGTTTTTGGCAGTCGCCATCTTGGTTTTTGGTTTTTGGCAGTCGCCTTTTTGGTTTTTGGCAGTCACCATCTTGGTTTTTGGTTTTTGGCAGTCGCCTTTTTGGTTTTTGGCAGTCGCAATCTTGGTTTTTGCAGAGCAATATATCGATATAATATCAATATCGTGATATGAGACTAGATACCATCATAGATTTTGGATGTCGTAATATCATAATTTGGCATAAGTGTTGTATTTTCCTGGTTTTAAATGCTACATTACAGTTAAGTGATATATTTTTCTGAACCAGACTGTTCTATTATTTGCTTTTACCCACTTAGTCATTATATTCACATTACTGATGAATATTTATCAAAAATCTCATTGTGTAATTATTTTGCCAAAGCATCAATGATCAACCTTACAACATCGTCACAATATCGATATCGAGGTATTTGGTCAAAAAATTGTGATATTTGATTTTATCCATATCATCCAGCCCTATGCATACAGTGATGTATCTGTGATTTTAATGTCAGAGTATTTAAATGGATGAAAACTATTTAATTTAATTAAGAACTATTTATAAAATCTAAAGTCAGTTTGTGTCTTCAGTCTCAATAAAACTGAGACTCAGTCAGTCATTCAGCATTACATTGTTGGTTAGAAACAAACAGGAAGTCAAACACCACAAAATCACCTGCAGCTTGTGTTTTTGTATCTAGTGGCGTTGTTATACTGCTCTTTACTGCCGTCATATTTTAGGTCTCCTACTGCCCCCTGTTGGTCTTTGTAAATATACATTATTTAAGGTTTTTGTACAGCTTCTCTGGGAACTTTAACCAGTGTGTGTCTCTCTGGCACAGTAATACACAGCAGAGTCTTCAGGCTGCACATTCTGTCCGTTTAGAGTCACTGTCTTGCTGGAAGAGTCTAAGTCGATACTGAACTTGTTCTTCAGTGAATCTTTGTAGTATGAATCTCCAGTATATTTCATTCCGATCCACTCCAGTCCTTTCCCTGCAGGCTGTCTGATCCAAGCTGTGCGGTAGCTGCCGAGAGAATAAGAGACCTGACAGGTGATGGTCAGACGTTGACCTGGCTGCACAGTCACAGAGGCTGGCTGAGTCAACTGTTCACCCTTCACACCTGTTAAAAAACAAGAACATGTTTTATCACCAAAATATCAAGTCGTAGTGTAAAAGAAGAACTGTTGACAGATCCAGAGAGACTCACATCCAGCTGCCAACAGCAGCAGCAGAGCTCCAGAGAACATGGTTGATGTTGAAGCTGACGTGCTGTGAACTCCTCTGACAGCCTGATGTGATGTTTTATAGCTGAAGCTCACTGAGTTTGCATATAGAATCAAACATATGAAGCATCAATGTTGGTCTAACTGGAGCCAACAGAAGAGTCTGTTCACTGTTTTTATATCTGCAGAGTGGAAACATGCCTGGAAATCACCTCTCATATATAATATATATTATATTATTTTAATTTCATTACACGCTCAAACATTTAGAAAAAGTCTCATCATTTATAGAAATAAAACTACTGTTAACTTTGTTTTACTGTCAACTTTTAATACGTGAATGTATTATATTTACATTATTAACTCCTAACTGCATTTATTCACACATTTTGAGTGTTATATGATACATTTTACTGCACAGTGCATACTTTTACTTTAAGTACTTCAAATATACTTAACTGCACAGTGCATACTTTTACTTTAAGTACTTCAAATATACTTAACTGCACAATGCATACCTTTACTTTAAGTACTTCCAATATACTTAACTGCTCAATGCATACTTTAACTTTAAGTACTTCAAATATACTTAACTGCACAGTGCATACTTTTACTTTAAATACTTCAAATATACTTAACTGCACAATGCATACTTTTACTTTAAGTACTTCAAATATACTTAACTGCACAATGCATACTTTTATTTTATGTACTTTAAGTACATTTTACTGCACAATGCATACTTTTATTTTATGTACTTTAAGTACATTTTACTGCACAATGCATACTTTTATTTTATGTACTTTAAGTACATTTTACTGCACAATGCATACTTTTATTTTATGTACTTTAAGTACATTTTACTGCACAATGCATACTTTTACTTTAAGTACTTCAAATATACTTAAGCTGCACAATGCATTCTTTTACTTTAAGCACATTTTACTGCACAGTGTATACTTTTACTTTAAGCACTTAAAGTATATTTTACAGCACAATGCATACTTTTACTTTAAGCACGTTAAGTATATTTTACTGCACAGTGCATACTTTTACTTTAAGTACTTCAAATACACTTAACTGAACAATGCATACTTTTACTTGAAGTACTTTAAATATACTTAACTGAACAGTGTATACTTTTACTTTAAGTACTTCAAATATACTTAACTGCACAATGCATACTTTTACTTTAAGTACTTAAAATATACTTAACTGCAAAATGCATACTTTAACTTTCAGTATATTTTACTGCACAATGCATACTTTACTTTAAATACTTCAAATATACTCAACTGCACAGTGCATACTTTTACTTTAAGCACTTTACGTATATTTTAATACACAATGCCTACTTTTACTTCAAGTACTTTAAGTATATTTTACTGCACAGTGCAGACTTTAACTTTAAATACTATACATATATATTATTTCTATATCACTTTGCATCAGAAGAATCAATTAATTCTTTTTCATCTTCTCTCAGCATCAACATACAAGAACTAAAATATTGAAACTAGTCAGAACCATAAAATGCAGACTGACTGGTGATGTCATTGAGGTTAAAGGTTAGAAGTCCATCAGAGTCCTGGTGTCTTTGAGGAAAACATTATTTATAGGTTTCTTTGAGATGATCAACTTTTAAAAACGTATCTAGTTTAGGGTGGACTGAAGTTACCAGTTAACTTTCTAAATATATAAATGCTCCTTTTTTATCGCTGTAAAATGTGTTAATTTCAGAATTTTGTGAATTTTATTCATTTTCCATGAAAAAAAAATGTATGTAAAATCTGCAAATCACATGGAAGCTTTCTGTTTTAACTTGTTAACAAAACGTACGTTTTTTAATGATCTTCATGCATGTACTTATTAAGACATGTGGACCCAGTTTCACCTCATTAATACAGAGAATTTAATCAACAGTATTTAAAATAAAGTGATGCTGAGATAACAGAGTGTTCCCAGTGGTGGTGGTAAATAGAGGAAGTAGTTTTTGTATGACTCTCCTGTTATCGTCTCTCACTGTGTGTGTCGAGCACAGTAATACACTGCTGTGTCCTCGGTCTTCAGACTGTTCATCTGTAGATAGACCTGCTTTCTGTTGTTGTCTCTGGAGATGGTGAACCGGCCCTGAACTGACTGAGAGTAGTATTTGCGATCACTGTCATTTTCGATAATCGCAATCCACTCCAGTCCTTTTCCAGGAGCCTGTCTGATCCAGTTCATCCAAGAGCTACTAATGTCAACCCCAGAGGCTGTACAGGTCAATCTGTGGGATTCTCCAGGTCTTTTAATCACTGGTTCAGATTCTGTCAGAGTCTGACCATCAACACCTGTCAAGATATAAAAATACATCAATTGAAATATGTCAGTTACACAAATAAAAACTATGTCAACTCAACATCAGTGCAAATGTTGACCTGTCCAGCAGCAGATAGTTAACAGCAGCAGTCCTGTCCTATAGTCCATCATGTTAAACTGTGTGTCCACTGTTCTCTGTCCTCCTCTCTGCAGTCAGATAAGTAGAGGTGGAAGACATCTGAGTTTTGCATTGACTCCTCCTCACAGGGAGGATACGACTATATCAGACTTGATAAGGCTGTGAATGAGTCCTGTGATTGGCTGGTGACCTGTCTATACTCTACAGTTCCACTTCAACTTCTATGCTGATGATGTCCACCTCTACATGTACACTAAATCCATCATCACAGGGACTCTCTCCACCCTGACCGACTGTCTCACCAACATTAATTCACGGATTCAAGCCAAATTTCTCAAACTGATCCTCTCTCTCTCCCACACCATACATCCTGAAGCTTGTTTCAAAAACTGGTCTCACTACAATGAAATGTCTCCTATGGGGACTAACATCATCACACATGAATACAGTTGGGCTCATTGGATCTACCAGAGTCTCAGCTTTACAGTGATACCCAATTTATGTGATTCTAGACTGTTTAAGGACCCCAGTATGCAGAAATATCCAAACACACCATTTTAGAATAGGAGACAATAACACATTTATACTGCATGAAAAAAACTTCATGTTATTATCATAAAGTGGGCATGTCTGTATTTTGCCCAACTTTAGAGCGTTATTTATTTCCTTCCTGACATGGTAGCATGACATGGTTGGTACCAATGGATTCTTTAGGTTCTCTAGTTTCATATGATATCTGTGTCTTCACTCTAACCCTAAAACTGAACCTACTAGAGCCTCTGAAAGACAGTAAAGTCAGTCAGGATCTCGGGCGGTCTCAGGGGGGTTTTGAGTCAGTTTGTGTCTTCAGTGTGACAGTGAGCTGGTGTTGAAATCATTAGTGTTCTGAGGGCTCCTCCTCTGGTGGCTTCATGTTACAAGTGTTCAGGCACTGAGGGGGTTTTGTTCAGGTCTACTGATGGTTTGTGTTGTTGTGTCTCTTCGTGCACAGTAATACACAGCAGAGTCTTCAGTCTTCAGACTGTTCATCTGTAGATAGACTTTACTGCTGGAGTCATCTCTGGAGATGGTGAATCTCCCCTGGACTGACTGGGAGTAATAGATAGGAGTACTGTGTGAACAAGAGCGATCCACTCCAGTCCTTTTCCAGGAGCCTGTCTGATCCAGTTCCAAACTGAGCTTCCAAAACTAAATCCAGATGTTGTGCAAGTGACTCTGTGTGATCCTCCAGGGTTTCTAACTGCTGGTTCAGACTCTGTTATGGTCTGACCTTCAGCACCGGTCCAAACAAACAGAGCAACCAGCAAGAGTGTTAGCTTTCTGTCAGCCATGTTCACGCTGCGCTGATGTCTTCAGATCCATGAGTCCCCCTTTAAATATGATGTAAACTGGATCGCTGTGAGAATTTGTTTACAGGAAGCTCCTCCTGCTTCACGTTCTGCTTCTAACCCCCCGAGACCCACAATAGAGCCGTTGTAGGGGGGTACAGGGGGTCTTTAGGGGGAGATAGCAGGTCAACAGTAGATGTCACATAGAAGTGGTGTACATCATCTGAAAGCTGGGAACCTGAAGATTAATTTGAGATGCTGCTCAGCACTGAGAGTCAAGTTGTTTTAGTCAGAAATCAGAAAGAAACATGAATGAATGAATTATTTAAAATGAATTGTAAAAGTGTATGAGGGTTTATAACATTATGATAGAAGTATATGATGGTCATCCCCATGCTCTATTATGTCTCATAAGTTGTTGCAGCAATTTTCAATTATGTATAAAAATATTTTAATATCACAATGAAGAAGAGTAAACAAAACAGTAGATAACTTGAACAGTTGAACATCTATTTCTTGTCTCGATCCACAGTCTCTGCAGAACTCTGTACATATTGATAGTTTAACTTCACTCCAAACTCCTGCAAACTAAAAGAAGTAAAGACTTAAATCTCATGTTAGACAATTAGAAAAAAAAAAACATTTAACTACACAAATGCTGTTTATTGTTCAGCAGTTGTGTTTAATGCAGCTCTGTTATGGAATAAGCAAAAATATGCCTATTTAGTAATATTATTTCTACATTCATATCCCTGTTTAGAAATATGTTTCTAATCAAACATTACTGGTTCTCACAAAGTGTTCGGTGTAACTGTATCGTATCAGTTTCTTGGACTACTCCAAGTGAAGACTTTAATTAAGATTGTGGTCAGAATGAGTCCTGGAGGATTTTGTACAGCTGCTCAACCAACTCCAGTCACTGTGGCTCTCGAGCACAATAATAAACAGCAGAATCTTCAGTCTTCAGTGTGTTCATCTGCAGATACAGCTGCTGTCTGTTGTTGTCTCTGGAGATGGTGAACCGGCCCTGAACTGACTGAGAGTAGGATTTGCTGCTGCCACTGCCACTACTGATAGCAGCGATCCACTCCAGTCCTTTTCCAGGAGCCTGTCTGATCCAGTGCATCCAGTAGCTGCTGAATGTGAATCCAGAGCCTGTACAGGTCAATGTGTGGGATTCTCCAGGTCTTTTAATCACTGGTTCAGATTCTGTCAGAGTCTGACCATCAACACCTGTCAAGATATAAAAATACATCACATCAATTAAGTTGGTACACAAATAAAAACTATGTCAACTCAACTTCAGTGTAAATGTTGACCTGTCCAGCAGCAGATAGTTAACAGCAGCAGTCCTGTCCTATAGTCCATCATGTTAAACTGTGTGTCCACTGTTCTCTGTCCTCCTCTCTGCAGTCAGATAAGTAGAGGTGGAAGACATCTGAGTTTTGCATTGACTCCTCCTCACAGGGAGGACACAGCTGATCAGAGTTGGATCTTTTATTATAATATTGTGGATAAATATGAGTTGTAATACACTGATAAACATCACAATCAAGCCACTAAAGAGGGCCATTTAATATGTGTAGATCCATTTCTACATGGATCGATGGTTTCCATCATTAGATCAGGTGAAAATAGGAACTGTGGTTTGATTTGGACAAATAGACCATCATCAGTAGTTGTGTTAATGTCAGATCAGACCAATCAAATCACCTCTGTTCTTTCTTGATGTTACTTCTAGTGCACAAGCTTTATCACATGATCAGTATGAGTCAATGAGTCAAACTCATTCAGTCCTAGACTGCCCTCTGGAGGGCTGAAAGAGGGACTGTAATTTCCAGTCTCAGCATGGAAAAAGACTCGAAATCGGTTACTCGCAGTCAGAAACATCGGTGAAATACACTTGGCGGAGGTAACTTCCTCGGGTCCTGAGTAATACACCTGACATGACGTATTTACGCTACACACCCAAGTCACGGCAACTCACGGTTACAAACACTAGTGAAATACACTGGTTTACGGGAAAAAACACACAGGTTGCTTACTCGCAGTCAGAAACACCGGTGAAATAAACTCTGGTTCGATTCTGCTTCCAGTTGGCTATCTGCTCGTGTTGAACGTGTCCAAATTGCACCAAATTCGACACCACTAATCCTCGGGTTTCCAGCAATACACCCACCAAATCGATCGGATGAACGGTTCTCGAGATAATAAAACACAGAGGGACAGACTGACAGAGATTCTTTGCTTTATAGTGAGATGTCGAGTCAAAGTGGTGAAACCTGATCAGTAATTTGAAAACTGTTGGGCTGGAGGTGTGTGTGAGTGTTCAATCTGGAGGTGCAGCAGCCATTGTTAATGGTTATATATCAGGTTTATTCTTTTCTTCCTATCACATCCAGTGTTTTAGTTCAATCGTTGTATCTTGGTCAGAATCTGCAGCTTGGCCCCCTGATTCTGTATTTTGTTCCTATATTAGTACATGCAGTAATTTCCTTGAAACCCAAACAAAGGCAGTAATCCTATGAGGTAGTTGTTGTCTATCAGTCCAGTCAGAATGAGTCCTGGAGGATTTTGTACAGCTGCTCAACCAACTCCACTCACTGTGGGTGTCGAGCACAATAATAAACAGCAGAATCTTCAGTCTTCAGACTGTTCATCTGCAGATACACCTGCTGTCTGTTGTCGTCTCTGGAGATGGTGAACCGGCCCTGAACTGACTGAGAGTAGGATTTGCTGCTACTGCCACCATCATCACTCCATGCGATCCACTCCAGTCCTTTTCCAGGAGTCTGTCTGATCCAGCTCATATCGTAGCCACTGAGTGTGAATCCAGAGGCTGTACAGGTCAATGTGTGGGATTCTCCAGGTCTTTTAATCACTGGTTCAGATTCTGTCAGAGTCTGACCATCAACACCTGTCAAGATATAAAAATACATCATGAGAAATATGTCAGTTACACAAATGGAAACTATGTCAAATAAAAGTTCAGTGTAAATGTTGACCTGTCCAGCAGCAGATAGTTAACAGCAGCAGTCCTGTCCTATAGTCCATCATGTTAAACTGTGTGTCCACTGTTCTCTGTCCTCCTCTCTGCAGTCAGATAAGTAGAGGTGGAAGACATCTGAGTTTTGCATTGACTCCTCCTCACAGGGAAGTTTGGCATTCTTTTGCAGAAATATTCAAATACACTATTTTAGAATAGGAGACAATAACACATTTATACTGTATGAAGAAAACTACATGTGATTATCATAAAGTGGGCATGTCTGTATTTGGCCCAACTTTAGAGCGTTATTTATTTCCTTCCTGATATGGTAGCATGACATGGTTGGTACCAATGGATTCTTTAGGTTCTCTAGTTTCATATGATATCTGTGTCTTCACTCTAACCCTAAAACTGAACCTACTAGAGCCTCTGAAAGACAGTAAAGTCAGTCAGGATCTCGGGCGGTCTCAGGGGGGTTTTAAGTCAGTTTGTGTCTTCAGTGTGACAGTGAGCTGGTGTTGAAATCATTAGTGTTCTGAGGGCTCCTCCTCTGGTGGCTTCATGTTACAAGTGTTCAGGCACTGAGGGGTTTTTGTTCAGGTCTACTGATGGTTTGTGTTGTTGTGTCTCTTCGTGCACAGTAATACACAGCAGAGTCTTCAGTCTTCAGACTGTTCATCTGCAGATAGACTTTACTGCTGGAGTCATCTCTGGAGATGGTGAATCTCCCCTGGACTGACTGGGAGTAATAGATAGGAGTACTAGCTGTGTGAACAAGAGCGATCCACTCCAGTCCTTTTCCAGGAGCCTGTCTGATCCAGTTCCAAACTGAGCTTCCAAAACTAAATCCAGATGTTGTGCAAGTGAGTCTGTGTGATCCTCCAGGGTTTCTAACTGCTGGTTCAGACTCTGTTATGGTCTGACCTTCAGCACCGGTCCAAACAAACAGAGCAACCAGCAAGAGTGTTAGCTTTCTGTCAGCCATGTTCACGCTGCGCTGATGTCTTCAGATCCATGAGTCCCCCTTTAAATATGATGTAAACTGGATCGCTGTGAGAATTTGTTTACAGGAAGCTCCTCCTGCTTCACGTTCTGCTTCTAACCCCCACCGAGACCCACAATAGAGCCGTTGTAGGGGGGTACAGGGGGTCTTTAGGGGGAGATAGCAGGTCAACAGTAGATGTCACATAGAAGTGGTGTACATCATCTGAAAGCTGGGAACCTGAAGATTAATTTGAGATGCTGCTCAGCACTGAGAGTCAAGTTGTTTTAGTCAGAAATCAGAAAGAAACATGAATGAATGAATTATTTAAAATGAATTGTAAAAGTGTATAAGGGTTTATAACATTATGATAGAAGTATGTGATGGTCATCCCCATGCTCTATTATGTCTCATAAGTTGTTGCAGCAATTTTCAATAATGTATAAAAATATTTTAATATCACAATGAAGAAGAGTAAACAAAACAGTAGATAACTTGAACAGTTGAACATCTATTTCTTGTCTCGATCCACAGTCTCTGCAGAACTCTGTACATATTGATAGTTTAACTTCACTCCAAACTCCTGCAAACTAAAAGAAGTAAAGACTTAAATCTCATGTTAGACAATAAGAAAAAAAAAACATTTAACTACACAAATGCTGTTTATTGTTCAGCTGCTGTGTGTAATGCAGCTCTGTTATGGAATAAGCAAAAATATGCTTATTTAGTAATATGATTTCTACATTCATATCTCTGTTTAGAAATGTGTTTCTAATCAAACATTACTGGTTCTCTCAAAGTGTTCGGTGTAACTGTATCGTATCAGTTTCTTGGACTACTCCAAGTGAAGACTTTAATCATGATTGTGGTCAGAATGAGTCCTGGAGGATTTTGTACAGCTGCTCAACCAACTCCAGTCACTGTGGGTCTCGAGCACAATAATAAACAGCAGAATCTTCAGTCTTCAGTGTGTTCATCTGCAGATACAGCTGCTGTCTGTTGTTGTCTCTGGAGACGGTGAACCGGCCCTGAACTGACTGAGAGTAGTAGTTAGTGCCGCCACTGTTATGACTGAAGGCGATCCACTCCAGTCCTTTTCCAGGAGCCTGTCTGACCCAGTGCATATAGTAGCTGCTGAGTGTGAATCCAGAGGCTGTACAGGTCAATCTGTGGGATTCTCCAGGTCTTTTAATCACTGGTTCAGATTCTGTCAGAGTCTGACCATCAACACCTGTCAAGATATAAAAAAAACATCATGTAAAATAAGCTGGTGACACAAATTAAAACTATGTCAGATTAACATCAGTGTAAATGTTGACCTGTCCAGCAGCAGATAGTTAACAGCAGCAGTCCTGTCCTATAGTCCATCATGTTAAACTGTGTGTCCACTGTTCTCTGTCCTCCTCTCTGCAGTCAGATAAGTAGAGGTGGAAGACATCTGAGTTTTGCATTGACTCCTCCTCACAGGGAAGTTTGGCATTCTTTTGCAGAAATATTCAAATACACTATTTTAGAATAGGAGACAATAACACATTTATACTGCATGAGGAAAACTACATGTGATTATCATAAAGTGGGCATGTCTGTATTTAACCCAAATTTAGAGCGTTATTTATTTCCTTCCTGACATGGTAGCATGACATGGTTGGTACCAATGGATTCTTTAGGTTCTCTAGTTTCATATGATATCTGTGTCTTCACTCTAACCCTAAAACTGAACCTACTAGAGCCTCTGAAAGACAGTAAAGTCAGTCAGGATCTCGGGCGGTCTCAGGGGGGTTTTAAGTCAGTTTGTGTCTTCAGTGTGACAGTGAGCTGGTGTTGAAATCATTAGTGTTCTGAGGGCTCCTCCTCTGGTGGCTTCATGTTACAAGTGTTCAGGCACTGAGGGGTTTTTGTTCAGGTCTACTGATGGTTTGTGTTGTTGTGTCTCTCTGGCACAGTAATACACAGCAGAGTCTTCAGGCTGCACATTCTGTCCGTTTAGAGTCACTGTGTTGCTGGAAGAGTCTAAGTCGATACTGAACTTGTTCTTCAGTGAATCTTTGTAGTATGAACCTCGAGTATATTTCACTCCGATCCACTCCAGTCCTTTCCCTGCAGGCTGTCTGATCCAAGCTGTGTAGTAGCTGCTAACAGAATAAGAGACCTGACAGGTGATGGTCAGACGTTGACCTGGCTGCACAGTCACAGAGGCTGGCTGAGTCAACTGTTCACCCTTCACACCTGTGGAGGAGAACATGTTGAACAGTGAATCAGTGTAATAACAGTGAACAGTCGGTGTGCTGTGATCATACTGTCAGTGTCTCTGCCTCAGTGAGACTCACAGGATCCAGCAGCCAGCAGCAGCAGCAGCAGAGCTACAGACAACATGGTTGGTGTTGAAGTGATGGGAGCTTCTCTTCTTCTGCTGCTACTGACAGCATGATATCAGGTCTTTATAGCAGACTGGGAGGAAGTTCACTTTGCATAGCATATTTACTAGAGATGCACCGATCAAACTTTTTCAGTCCCGATACCAATAGCGATAGCTGGGCTTTGGGTATCGGCCGATACCGAGTACCGATCTGATATCAGTGTTTAATTAATCAGCTGTCTGCCTCACTGTGTGGAAGTGACTGGGATCATTCTTCGATGTGTAAGGAAACATCAGGCCTGACTTTAACATTGTTTTCTTAACTTTGTAAAACAAAATGTAACAAATTAATACAAATTTTTATTTTATTTATACAATTTTAATTTTTTTTTTTAAGTAATAATTCGTACACCAACAACTTGGTAAAAATCTTCAAAATTAACAGTATTTTTATCAATTATTAAAATAATATATCGTACACCAGCAATTTGGTAAAAATTCTCCAAAATCAATAGGATATGTATTTATTCTGAAAAATAATAAATCGTGCACCAGCAAATTGATTAACAAATCTTCAAAATTAACAGAATTTTTATCCATTATTCAAATAATAAATGGTACACCAGTAACTTGGTAAAAAAAAATCTCCAAAATGAACAGAATTTGTATTTATTATTAAAATAACAAATGGTACACCAGTAACTTGTAAAAACAATCTCCAAAATGAACACAAATTTGTATTTATTATCAAGATAATAAATCATACACAACCAACTTGGAAAAATCTTCAAAATTAACAGAATTTTTTATTTATTATTCAAATAATAAATCGTACACCAGCAACTTGGTTATTAAATATTCAAAATTAACTGAATTTGTATTTATTATTAAAATAATAAATCGAACACCAGCAACTTGATGAAAAAATCTTCAAAATTAACATAATTTGTATATATTATTAAAATAATAAATCGTACGCTAGCAACTTGGTAACAAATCTCCAAAATTAACAGAATTTTTTTTTTATTATTATAATAATAATTTGTACACCAGTAACTTGGTAAAATATCTCTAAAGTTAACTGAATTTTTATTTATTATTAAAATAATAAGTCATACACCAGCAACTTGGTAAAAATCTTCAAAATTAACAGAATTTGTATTTATTATTAAAATAATAAATAAAACACCAGCTACTTGGTAAAAAAAATCTTCAAATTAAACAGAATTATTTATTTATTATTAAAATAATAAATCGTACACCAGCAACTTGATAAAAAAAAATCTTCAAAGTTAACAGAATTTTTATTTATAATTAAAATGATAAATTGTACACTAATAACTTGGTAACATTTTTCAAAATTAACAGGAATTACAATTCCAGTGTAAACCTTTTTAATGCAGCAAAAAATTGGTCAAAACTTAAACAGGAACTCAAATTCCAGTATATAATGTAAATAGTATGTTAACATAGAACTAAATTGAATAGATAGGCCCCATTGTCACCGATGTTGTTAATGTGAAAAGCAAAGTTTTGACTTAGTTTGACGTGTTGAGTGTTTGTACAGCGTTGCTTTCCTTCCTCTGTCACTGTGGCTGTCTTGTAACTTTTTTACAGAGATCTCAAATTTTGTTTGTTTACGTCCCGATTCTGCTCTTAAATGATTCTCCAGTTCTCCTGATGCTCAAAGCAAAGACAATAATCCTATGAGGCTGTTGTTTTCTATCAGTCCAGTCAGAATGAGTCCTGGAGGATTTTGTACAGCTGCTCAACCAACTCCAGTCACTGTGGCTGTCGAGCACAATAATAAACAGCAGAATCTTCAGTCTTCAGACTGTTCATCTGCAGATACACCTGCTGTCTGTGGTTCTCTCTGGAGATGGTGAACCGGCCCTGAACTGACTGAGAGTAGTAGATGCTACTGCCACTACTGATATGAGCGATCCACTCCAGTCCTTTTCCAGGAGCCTGTCTGATCCAGTTCATGTGGTAGCCGCTGAGTGTGAATCCAGAGGCTGTACAGGTCAATGTGTGGGATTCTCCAGGTCTTTTAATCACTGGTTCAGATTCTGTCAGAGTCTGACCATCAACACCTGTCAAGATATAAAAAAAACATCATGTAAAATAAGCTGGTGACACAAATTAAAACTATGTCAGATTAACATCAGTGTAAATGTTGACCTGTCCAGCAGCAGATAGTTAACAGCAGCAGTCCTGTCCTATAGTCCATCATGTTAAACTGTGTGTCCACTGTTCTCTGTCCTCCTCTCTGCAGTCAGATAAGTAGAGGTGGAAGACATCTGAGTTTTGCATTGACTCCTCCTCACAGGGAAGTTTGGCATTCTTTTGCAGAAATATTCAAATACACTATTTTAGAATAGGAGACAATAACACATTTATACTGCATGAAGAAAACTACATGTGATTATCATAAAGTGTTCATGTCTGGAAAGGGGAGACAGTTTTTCCTTGCTAAAATTTAGCCCAAATTTAGAGCGTTATGTATTTCCTTCCCGACATGGTAGCATGACATGGTTGGTACCAATGGATTCTTTAGGTTCTCTAGTTTCAGATGATATCTGTGTCTTCACTCTAACCCTAAAACTGAACCTACTAGAGCCTCTGAAAGACAGTAAAGTCAGTCAGGATCTCGGGCGGTCTCAGGGGGGTTTTAAGTCAGTTTGTGTCTTCAGTGTGACAGTGAGCTGGTGTTGAAATCATTAGTGTTCTGAGGGCTCCTCCTCTGGTGGCTTCATGTTACAAGTGTTCAGGCACTGAGGGGTTTTTGTTCAGGTCTACTGATGGTTTGTGTTGTTGTTTGTCTTTTACTTTAAATACTTCAAATATACTTAACTGCACAATGCATACTTTAACTTTAACTATTTCAAATATACTTAACTGCACAATGCATACTTTTATTTTAAGTACTTCAAATATACTTAAACTGCACAATGCATACTTTTACTTTAAGTACTTCAAATATACTTAACTGCACAATGCATACTTTTATTTTAAGTACTTTAAGTACATTTTCCTGAACAATGCATACTTTTACTTTAAGTACTTCAAACATACTTAACTGCACAATGTATACTTTAACTTTAAGTACTTCAAATATACTTAACTGCACAATGCCTTCCTTTACTTAAAGTACTTCAAATATACTTAACTGCACAATGCATACTTTTACTCTAAGTACTTCAAATAAACTTAACTGAACAATGCATACCTTTACTTTAAGTACTTCAAATATACTTAACTGCACAATGCCTTCCTTTACTTAAAGTACTTCAAATATACTTAACTGCACAATGCATACCTTTACTTTAAGTACTTCAAATATACTTAACTGCACAATGCCTTCCTTTACTTAAAGTACTTCAAATATACTTAACTGCGCAATGCATACTTTTACTTTAAGCACTTTAAGTATATTTTACTGCACAATGCATACTTTTCCTTTAAGCACTTTAAGTATATTTTACTGCACAATGCATACTTTAACTTTAAGTACTTCAAATAAACTTAACTGAACAATGCATACCTTTACTTTAAGTACTTCAAATATACTTAACTGCACTATGCATACTTTTATTTGATGTACTTTAAGTACATTTTACTGCACAATGCATACTTTTACTTTAAGTACTACAAATATACTTAACTGCACAATGCATACTTTAACTTTAAGTACTTCAAATATACTTAACTGCACAATGCATTCTTTTACTTTAAGTACATTTTACTGCACAATGCATACTTTTACTTTAAGTACTACAAATATACTTAACTGCACAATGCATACTTTAACTTTAAGTACTTCAAATATACTTAAACTGCACAATGCATACTTTTATTTTAAGTACTTCAAATATACTTAACTACACAATGCATTCTTTTACTTTAAGCACATTTTACTGCACAGTGTATACTTTTACTTTTAGCACTTAAAGTATATTTTACTGCACAATGCATACTTTTACTTTAAGTACTTCAAATATACTTAACTGAACAGTGCATACTTTTACTTTAAGTACTTCAAATATACTTAACTGCACAATGCATACTTTTACTTTTAGTACTTAAAATATACTTAACTGCACAATGCATACTTTAACTTTCAGTATATTTTACTACACAATGCATACTTTACTTTAAATACTTCAAATATACTCAACTGCACAGTGCATACTTTTACTTTAAGCACTTTAAGTATATTTTAATACACAATGCATACTTTTACTTTAAATATTTTTAAGTATATTTTACTGCACAGTGCATACTTTAACTTTAAATACTATACATATATATTATTTCTATATTGCTTTGCATCAGACGAATCAATTAATTCTTTTTCATCTTCTCTCATGATCAACATACAAGAACTAAAATATTGAAACTAGTCAGAACCATAAAATGCAGACTAATTGATGATGTCATTGAGGTTAAAGGTTAGAAGTCCATCAGAGTCCTGGTGTCTTTGAGGAAAACATTATTTATAGGTTTCTTTGAGATGATCAACTTTTAAAAACTTATCTAGTTTAGGGTGGACTGAAGTTACCAGTTAACTTTCTAAATATATAAATGCTCCTTTTTTATCACTGTAAAATGTGTTAATTTCAGAATTTTGTGGATTTGATGTATTTTTCATGAAAAAGAAAATGGTGCAAAATCTGCAAATCACATGGAAGCTTTCTGTTTTAAAATGTTAACAAAACGTACGTTTTTTTTAATGATCTTCATGCATGTACTTATTAAGACATGTGGACCCAGTTTCACCTCATTAATACAGAGAATTTAATCAACAGTATTTAAAATAAAGTGATCCTGAGATAACAGAGTGTTCCCAGTGGTGGTGGTAAATAGAGGAAGTAGTTTTTGTGTGACTCTCCTATTATCGTCTCTCACTGTGTGTCTCTGGCACAGTAATACACTGCTGTGTCCTCGGTCTTCAGACTGTTCATCTGCAGATAGACTTTACTGCTGGAGTCATCTCTGGAGATGGTGAATCTCCCCTTTACTGACTGAGAGTAAAAGAAATGAGAACTGCCTGTGTGTACAAAAGCGATCCACTCCAGTCCTTTTCCAGGAGCCTGTCTGATCCAGTTCATAGGATAGCTGCTGAATGTGAATCCAGAGCCTGTACAGGTCAATGTGTGGGATTCTCCAGGTCTTTTAATCACTGGTTCAGATTCTGTCAGAGTCTGACCATCAACACCTGTCAAGATATAAAAAAATACATCATGAGAAATATGTCAGTTACACAAATAAAAACTATGTCAACTCAACATCAGTGTAAATGTTGACCTGTCCAGCAGCAGATAGTTAACAGCAGCAGTCCTGTCCTATAGTCCATCATGTTAAACTGTGTGTCCACTGTTCTCTGTCCTCCTCTCTGCAGTCAGATAAGTAGAGGTGGAAGACATCTGAGTTTTGCATTGACTCCTCCTCACAGGGAGGAGAGAACCGAGCTGAAGATAATTAATCAAATGTGACAATTAATGTCCAAAAATCATCCCTCCGAGTCAGCTGTTTGTTTGACGTGTTTTAATTCATCTAAAATATCTTTGTTCTTGTTGTAATAATACACAAATGTTATAAAAACGTTCAGACATCTCACACATTAACATACACGGTTTAAATCTTTTTTCTCATCAGTCACTTTGAGCATAATGTGCAATGCGTGAGAACATTAACAATAATATAAATAATCTACAGTTTTTTTCTGATCACCAACATTTATGACAATGTCTTTATGATCATCTCACCACGTTATACCCTGAACCCACAGTTTATGTGGACACACCTTCTAATTGTTGATAGCGAGTCCGTCTATCAATGTTTCATTTTACTCGTGTGAAC